>PVIA01006844.1:0-91343 GCA_004024845.1 Tonatia bakeri
CTCCTTCTCCTTCTCCTCCTCCTCCTCCTCCTCCTCTTCCTCCTCCTTCTTCTTCTTCTTCTTCTTCTTCTTCTTCTTCTTCTTCTTCTTCTTCTTCTTCTTCTTCTTCTTCTTCTTCTTCTTTTCTTTTGCATGCAGGTGTCAAGATCATCCAACACCATTTGTTGAAGAGGCTATTTTTACTACATTTTATGCTACTGCCCCCTTTGTCAAATATTATTTGACCGTAGATACTTGGGGCTATTTCTGGGCTCTCTGCTCCCCCTGCATTGGTCTGTGTGTGCTCTTATGCCAGTACCAGACTCTTTTGATTACAGTGGCCTTGTAATATGGTTTTATATCAGCTATTGTGATCCCTCTTACTTTGTTCTTTTTCTCAAGATTGCTACAGCTATTCAGGGTTGATTGTGGTTCCCTATACATTTTTTGAAATGTTTGTCCTTATACCTGAAATATGTCATTGGCATTTTAACACAGATTGCATTGAACCTGTAGATTGCTTTGTGTTCTATTGACATTTTGAGTTTGTCAATTCCTTTAATCTTTGAGCACAGTATATTTTTCCATTTTTTTGTGTCTTCCTTAATTTCTTTCTGCAGTGTTGTGTAGTTTTCTGAGTACAGGTCTTTTATCTCCTTGGTTAGGTTAATTCCTAGATACTTTTATTTTTCTTGTTGCTATAGCAAATGGGATTTTTTTTCCTGATGTCTGTTTTTGATACTTGAATGTTGGTTTACAAAAATGCCTTCAATTTCTGAACATTGACTTTGTATCCCACTGTTTTGCAAGATTCATTTATTAGATTGAGTAGTTTTTTGGTGGAGTCTGTAGGATTTTCTATGTACACTATCATGTCATCTGCAAACAGTGACAGTTTTGCTTCCTCCTCTCCAATTTGGATTCTTTTTAATTTCTTTTTCTTGTCTTATTGCTGTGGCTAGGACTCCCAATACAATCAAATATTATGTAGCAGAAAATCAGGAGCTCCTACCATTTGTGACAGCATGTATGGAACTAGAAAGCATGGAGCTAAGTGAAATCAGCCAGGTGGTGGAAGAGAAATATCATATTATCTCACCTATAAGTGGAAACTAAATAGCAAAACAAACAAGCAAGCAAAATTCAACTAGAGACATTGAAATAAAGAACAAACTCACAGTAACAAGAGGGGAGAGGGAGAGGGATAATAGGGAATAATAAGAAAGTGCCATCAAGAAACATGTATGAGGGTCCCATGGATAAAGCCAAAGGTTGTAGGTCGAGGATGGGAGGTGGTGATGGATGTGGTGCAAGGATTGTGATGGGGTTAAAATGGAGACAAATGTAGTTGAACAACAATTTTTAAAAAGAAGTAGTAAAAGCAGACATCCTTGTCTTGTTCCTGATTTTAGTGTGAAAGCTTTTATTTTTTGCCCATTGAGTATGATGTTCATGTAGGTTTCTCATATATGACCTTTATTTTGTTGAGGTATTGTCCCTGTACTCCCCCTTTATTGAGTGTTATCATAAATAGGTGCTGTACCTTATCAAATGCTTTTTCAGCATCTACTGATATGATCATGTGTTTTTTTGTGTTTCACTTTTTTATGTGATGTATAACAAATATTGATTTGGGAATATTCCATTATGCTTGCACCCCTGGGATTAATTCCACTTGATCAAGTGAATGATCATTTTAATGTATTGCTGGATGCAATTTACCAATAATTTGTTGAGGATTTTAATGTCTACCTTCATTAGCTATATTGACCTGTAGGGTTTTTTTTTTCCTTTGTTGTGTATTTGTTTTCAAGATTAGGATGATGCCGGCTTCATAAAAATAGTTTGGGAGTCTTCCCTCTTCTTGAATTTTTTTGGAATAGTCTGAGAAGGATAATGTTTTGTAAAATTTTCACTTGAAACTGTCTGATTCAGGGGCTTTCTGTGATGGAAGTTTTTGAATTACTGCTTCAATTTTACCAGTTGTTATCAGTCTATTCAGGCATTCTGCTTCTTCTATATACAATTTTTGGAGATTATATTTTTCTAGAAATTTGTCTATTTCAAATTTCTTGGAATGTAGTTCTTCATAGTAGTTTCTTAAAATCCTTTGTATTTTTGTGTTATCAGTTGTAATCCCTCCTCTTTTATATCTTATTTTGTTTATTTGGGTCTTCTCTCTTTTTCTTGATGATTCTCCTTAAAGTCTTATTGATTTTACTTATCTTTTCAAAGAACCATCTATTGGATTTACAGATCCTTTTGATTATTATTTTTTTTTAGTCTCTATGTCTTTTAATTCTACTCTGATTTTAATTATTTCCTTTTTTTTGCTCACTCTGGGCTTTTTTATTTTTTCTCTCCAGTTCTTGTAGATGTAGAATTAGGCTGTTTATTTGAAATGTTCCTATCTTTTTATGTGGGCCTGTATCACTATGAAGTTCCTTCTCAAGACTGTCTTCATTTTGTTCCATAAGTTTTGGATTGTTGTGAGTTTAGTTTCATTTGTTTCCAGAAACTTTTTGATTTCTTCCTTGATTTCATTCTTAACCCATTCATTGTTTAATAGCATGCTATTCAATCTCCATGAATTTGAGTGTTTTTGAGTTTTGTCCTTGAGGGTACTTTCTAGTTTTAGTCCTTGTGGTCTGAGGAAAAGCCTATTATGATTTCATTTTTTTTTGAATTTGTTAACTAATAGAGTTTCTTGAACCTCTGTGTTTATAATTTTCCTCACATTTGCAACATTCACAGCATTTCTTTAGATATTTTTTTCAGTCTCCTACTGACTCCTTCAGGAATTTAACTAGTACATACATTTGGTTGCTTAATGTATTTCCACAGTTTATGGATATTATTTTCATTTTTGAATTTTTTCATTTTTTTCTGTTTCATTTTGCATTGTTTTTATTTCTATGTGCTTTAGTTCTCTAAATTTTTCTTTTACAATGATTAATTTGCCAGCAGTGCCATTGAGTGGTTGTTTTATCTCACATTTTGTAATTTTTATTTCTAGAAGTTACATTTATTTTGTTTATTTTTGTATCTTCCAGACCTCAACTAAATATGTTCAATATCTGACCTCTTGAATATATGGAAATCATCCCTAACCATTTTTAGTGTCCTACTTTAGTATATGTTATTGTGTGTTTCATTTCTTGGTAAGTTTCAGTTCATTGGCTTTTCTCTTCATTGTTGATGTGTTTTCTTGCTTCTTTTTATATTTAGTAAGTTTTTTTTTTATTGGATGCCAGATATTATAAATTTTACCTTGTTAAATACTGGACATTATTGTCTTCCTGTAAGTATTTCTGAGCTTTGTACTTGAATTTAGTTAACTTACTAAAATACAAGGCCTATTATATTTAATTTAACTTTAATTGGGTTAAATCTTCATTATAAGTAATTTCATTATGTTCTCAATTAATTGATACTTAATTTTGCTTAATATGATTTAGCAAATTAAGTTTCCAAGAACAATTATCAGAAAGTTACACAATCATTCATACTTCGTTGACTTGGTGTCTTAGAGTGCATTTCTACTGCCCATAGACTAGATACATGACAAGTTAGGAAGTACTAGAGCACCTGAGACTTCTCTCTTCAAGTCCCTATAGTGTAAATGTGTTCTGTTATAAAAAAAGATGTTGAAAAGAAGATTATAGCCAACTAATACTTTTATTTTTTGAAGATAGCTGTTTTTACTTTCTCAATGAGTCTATTATTCTTTACTGGCAAGTCTTGCTTCTTTCCTTCCAACTTCTTTTTTTTTTTTTATTGAGACATACTAAGACTTTGCATTTTATTTGTTTTCTTTCACTTCCAGAAAGATCCTATTCATGTCTGAATACATTTTGTCTTTTATAATTTTCTAGTATCTGTTGCAGGTATACTAATTATTTTTATGTTAGATTTCAATTTCTGTTTTTTCTATTTTCATTCTGTAACTTTCATTTATTTTCTTGTTTTTCTCTGTATTTTTTAAATTTTAAATATTCATTACAGTTGACAATATTATATTAATTTCAGGTGCACAGCATAGTGGTTACATATTTATATAACTTACTAAGTGATCTCCCCAATAAGTCTAGTACCTACCTGACACTACATATAGTTATTATATTATTGACTATATTTTCTAAGCTGTATTTTACCTCAGCATGACTATTTTGTAAATGCCAATTTGTATCTCTTAATCCCTTCACTTTTTTTCACTCAGTCCTTCAAACCTCTCCCATCTGTCAACCATAAATCTGTTTCTGTTTTGTTTGTTCCTTTGTTTTGTTTTTCAGATTCCACATATAAATGAAATAATATATAGTATGTGTCTTTCTATATATGACTAATTTCACCTAGCCCAATACATTCCAGATTCATTTAGGCTGTCATGAATGATAAGATTTTATTCTTTTATATGGCCAAGTAATATTCCTTTATATATGTACTACATCTTCTTTATTCATTCATCTTTTGATTATGGCATTTAATCCACTTACTTTTAAAGTAATTATTTATAGCTATGCAATTATTGACATTTTATTAATTTTTTATAGTTCTTTCCTGTTTCTATCTTAATCTTTTCTCCTGTATTTTGATGACTCTCTGCATGTTGTGTTTGGGTTCCTTTTTCTTTATTTCTTGTATATCTCTTGCAGATTTTGCTTTGTAGTTACTATGTGCTTTAATTATAACAAACAATGTTTATAGCCTTCTTCCAGTTTAAGTTGATTCTTGCATAAGTTCTAATACATTCAGAAATTACAACATCCTCAATATTTATGTCTTTGTCAATAGTTACTTCTTGTGTGTGTTTGCTTGTATTCCTTAGTTTACTACTTTAATTTCACATGATCTTCCTACTTTTACCTTTTAACCTTTTTATTAGCTTTAGTGTTGGTTGATTCACTGTTTTTATGTGTTTGTTTTGTCAGTGAGACTTTTTCTTTCTTATTTAATTATTAATAATTTTATTTCTTTTCCTTCATCTTAAAGAAGACCCAGTAAGATTTCATTCAATACTGGTTTGGTGGTAATGAACTTCTTCAGCTTTTTCTTGTCTGGGAAGCTCTATCTCTCCTTTGATTCTACATGACACTTTGTTGGGTAGAGTAACCTTGAATGTAAGTCCTCACTTTTGATCACTTTGAATATTTTATGTCAATTCCCCATGGCCTAAAAAGGTTCTGTTGAAAATCAGCCAACATTCTTATGGGTAAGTAACTAACTGCATTCTTTTGTTGCTTTCAAGTATCTTGCTTTTTATTAACCTCTGTCATTTTAATTATTATGTGTATTGGTGTGGGCCTCTTTGGGTTTATCTTGTTTGGGACTTGCTCCACGTTCTGGACTTGTATGTTCATTTCCTTGGCCAGATTAGGGAAGATTTCTGTCATTATTTCTTCAAATAGGATTTTGACCCCTTTCTCTGTCTCTCCTCCTCCTGGTACTCTTATGATGTGAATGCTGTTATGCTTAATGATGTCCCAAAGGTCTCTTAAAATATCTTAATTTTTACAATTCTTTTTTCCTGTTTTGATTGGGTATTTTCTGCTACTTTCCCTTCCAAATCAGATTCAGTCTTTTGTTTCTTCTAATCTTCTGTTGACTTCATCTGATGTATTCCTCATATCAGTGTATTACTCATTTGATTCTTTTTTATTGGTTCTTTTTTATATTTTCTAAAATATTTTGATGTTTCATATTTATTTGTTTGAATTTTCACTGAGATTATCTGTTATTCTCATAAATTTATTGAGCATCCTCATAACCATTTTTCTAAAACTTTGCATCTGGTCTTTGTTTAGATCTTTTACTGGAATTTTGTCTTGTTTTTTCTTTTGGAATATATTTGTTTGTCTCCTCATTTTAGCTGCCTCTCTGTATTTGTTTGTATGTGTTAGGTAGATATGCTACATCTCTCAGTCTTGGGAGATTGGCCTTATGTAGTAGGTATCCTGTGGCATCAGTGGTTCAATGTGCCTGTTCACCTAAACTAGGTGCTGCAAGGGTGTCCCTTGTATGGGTTGTGTGTGTTCTCTTATTGTAGTTGAGCCTTGCTTTGTGTTGGCACCTCAGTGCATAAAATTGATTCTCAGGCTGGCCTTACTACATAGAACAAGCTATTAGGCAAGGACTGATCTCACAGAGCAGGATTTGCTTTAGTGAGATTCTAGTACCTTCTGAGTCCATCCTTTGGGTGTCCACTTGTGGGTGCTTTGACATTGTCTGAAGTTGACCACTAAGAATATTGGTTCAGGGTCCTGTTGGGAGTCTCTCCAATGTAGGCCAAGGTCATTTGCTGCCTGTGTTCAGCATAGGGTGCCTGGTAGGAGCTACAAAGTGATCTGTGGTTAGTAGCTGATCTTTCTGGGCTTGGAGGTGCCTAGAAGTGATTAAGCTGTGAACTGAGGTCAACTACCACTAGTGATGGGCTTGGGGGGCACTCAGCAAAAAGTACAGGGCATGGCACAGCCAACCACTACTTTTTTTGGGTTTGTGACCTTCGAGAGATTTTAGGAAAGTCCACAACCACTTTTGTAGATAAGCGCATAAAAGAGAATTGGCTGGCACCTGAACTGGGTGGAGTGGAATCTCAGAGAATCACCAGGCTGGTATAATAACAGTGTTTGGCAGATTAATGGAAACAGATTTGGTACCCCCTGACCCTGCTGATCATGTGGAAAGGAGGGCTCAGCAAAGATCAAGGGTTATCTGCCAGTACTTTATTTCTGAGATAGCTGCTCTTCCAGCCCTTACTCTGAAGTCTGAAAATTCAGTTTCTCTTTCTATGTTCCTGGTGCTTTGTGAGCTGCTATCCCTCTACTGGAACTTAGGTTGAGTATTTATGAGCAAGTAAGTCTGTGCTCAGGCCCTTTAAGAGGACAGCTCTGTCTACAGCAGCCATCCCTCACCCAGACTGAATTTCCTGCTGATTTTCACTGTCATTTGTTGTAGGGACTCCACTTCTTAGAACTGGTGCTCTGGACTGGGGACCCAAGTCTTGTCCAAGGCTTGTGCACCTTGCTCCTCAGTGGGGAACTTTGAAGCTGAGATTTCCCTCCCAATTCTTAAAAAAAATATTTTATATATTTATTTTTACAGAGAGGGGAAGAGAAGGAAAAAGAGAGGAAAAGAAACACCAGTGTGTGTTTGCCTCTTGCAATCCCCATACTAGAGACCCGGCCCACAGCCTAGGCATGTGCCCTGACTGAGAATCAAACTGGTGACCCTTTGGTTCATAGTTCGGTGCTCAGTCAACTGAGCCACACCAGCGAGGGCTCCCTCTTGATTCTTAAATGCCACATGTGGGTGTGGTACCAAACTGTTTCATGTCTCTGCC
The DNA here is from genome assembly GCA_004024845.1 of Tonatia bakeri. NCBI lineage: Eukaryota > Metazoa > Chordata > Mammalia > Chiroptera > Phyllostomidae > Tonatia > Tonatia bakeri. The sequence goes on from PVIA01006844.1 coordinate 7,319, forward strand.
TCTCCTATCAGTTTCAACCTGGTTTCCTCTTCATACACTTAGTTATAGGAGTTCCTTCTAGTTAGTCTTTACATGATTCTCAAGGGTGGTTGTTTTATGCTTTGGTTGTACTTTTGAAGTTGTCATGGGAGGAAGCATGCAGAGTAGTTACCTACTCCAAAATCTTGACTCGAAATTCTGTATTCCTTATCTTTAATTTTATTTTCTTCTTCATTTTCCTAGAGTAAATCTTCTATAATGTTTTTTCAATTGCCTTTTGGACATTGCAATCTTCTCTCCCCCCATAATTTCACCTTTCACTTCCTTTTCACCTACTGATTCTATATCTGCTCTTTCTCCTCTCTTTACTCTTCTTTCTCTTTTCGTCAAAGTTTTATTTAATATTGAATGCTGTGTTTTTAAATATATTTGTCTTTGAATAGAGTCAGTCCTATTAGACTTTGATAACCAAAACAACATGGGTAGAATTTCCTTGACTCTCTTATGTTTTTAACCTAGTCAACCTTTTGATTGTCATCTTAGGATGAGTTTAAAGAATGTATAAGCTTTCATTAGGACATAGGGAATGCTGAGATAGGAGGAAGCCTAGTAATGGCTCTATTTCACCTAAGAACCCTAAGACAAATACCCAAAATATTTGTTCATTGAATGGATGAGCCACTGAAAACTTGCTTTACCTGTCTCATAGAAAATTGAAAAGTTAAAAGATTAAAGTCACTTTGATCATCACCAAGTATTTTACAAATCTTGGGCTGAGGTTTCAGAGTTAGCTAAGGCTGTCATAGTAGGGCAATGAATTTTGGTAAAACATTTCACTTTCTCTTAGACACCACAGTGTTTATTCTGAAGAAATAGTATGATGTGCACTTGGGCTTTGTTGCATCACCACAGAACAATTAGATTTATTAAAAATCAGAAGTATGTGGTAGTGACCAAATTCCTGGGATGGATGACTCTAGGGGTCCCAGAGAGTGTCTGCCCTTATGAGTGCAGACTAAGGAGAGGAGTTTCTAGGCAGTGCTGCTGTCAATACAGCATGTCTGTGTGGGGCATGCAATACAAAACTCTCCTTTTCCAAATGTTACCATACTGTTACATGGGAGTAGATCCCATGAAGTACATTAAATCCATTATCTGCTGAGAGGCTCATGACTCCCAGTAGCCCTCCAGAATAGGTAGCCTATGTGATTTGGGAAGGTCACTGTGTCTTCTGTCAGTCTTCTGCACTGTAACATTTTATGAAGAGTTCACACTCAGGCATGTCATAGCTAAATTGTACTGGCTAGTTTGGTGTCATTTGATAATGCCCTGGATTCTTTATTGCTACAGATATGTGAGGGAAAGCTCAGACTTCCAGTTACCCAGTTGTGTCCCTTCCTATACTGAATAACAGAAAGCATGCTCATTCTTTTCATCATTGGTCAGAGCAAAATCTTGCCCTACATTCTATTTTGCATCACTGCCTCTCAGACACTAAGTCGTCGATCTGTAATTTTAATATTCATTTGCTACTGCTTGTCTAGCCCATGATTTTATGTTTTTGAAGACTAAATAAATCAAGTAAGAAAGGAATCACAAGTTATTGCATATATAGTTGACCCTTGAACAACATGGTTTTGATCTGCATGAGTCTACTTATAGGCATATTCTTTTCAATAAATGTTTTCTCTTATGGTTTTAAAAATAACTTTTATTCTATAATTTACTTTATTACAAGAATATAGTATATGAGGTGGGACCCCCAAAACAGGAGTTATCTTCTGGAGGGTGGGCCTCTTATAGTACAGGCTTCCCCCACTAGCTGAGAGGCTGCATTTGGTTTTAGGGAATTTTTTTTACCACTCTTTCAGTGCCATTGCCTACTTCATGATGGGTGATTTACGAGGGCACCTGCTCACACGATGAGTGTTCAGCAGTTTTTGACCAAATTGGCATGCCTGCCCCAGCTTCTTGGCAAGATGGCAGTGAGGTAGGTGGAAGCAGAACCCAGTTATCCCTGTGCTCAGCTGGAACACTTAGCTGGTATATTGAGAAACAGAGTGAATAGCCAATGGAATTCCAGCTTATATGAAGTTTGGAGGCCAAAAATTGCAGAGGACATTGAAAAACAGATGGTGAGGAGATTGCACTGGGACAGTAAGGTCCCTGGGATCTGTGCAGGGACCTAGGCCTCTTTGGCACCCTACCCAGTGCCTGCCACAGGATATGGAGAGGAGGGTTAGATCACCAGCTCCCTCCCCTACCAGTTCAGGGAGGGCAGCCCAGCACCAAGAGGGACCTGGATGCTGGAAATCACTGAGAGGAATAGTGAAAAACTGGGAGACACACAGAGGCAGTATACATCTGCTGGGACTGTGGATACTGGCACCAGAGAACAAGGGATGCTGGGCTACACCTGGAGAAAGGAGGAGTTGGGTTGCATTGGACCCTGACTTGGATAGTCTCCAGACAGGTGGGAAAGTTGAGCTGCGTGCAAAGCTGTGTGATTGTAAAGAATGGTGGACAGCTGCTTTGTAAGGAACAGTCAAACAGAAGCTAGCTTGACCTAAGGGTGATTTGAGCTGTGCAGTCTGAGAGACTGAGTGGCTAAGTGGAACATCACGCTGGAGCTTCACTTGTGCTGTGTATCCAGAGAATGAGTGGCTGATTGGATCTGCATGAATGAGCTTGATTCGTGCTGCATGCCCAGAGACTGGCTGATTTGAGCCTGGCAGCTCATGGAAGACCTGGACTGAAAGCGGGGCAACTGTGAATATTGTAGCCCAGGCCTGGTCTCTATCCTCTCAAAACCATAGGAAGGGAGCAAAGTGGAGTGCAAACCCCCTGTTCCTGTGGCATCCAGGAAGACCAGCAGAACTCACTAGAGGTATAAAGTCAGCAGGAGGCTTATTTTTTCTTTCCTTTCTCTTTTTTCTACTTTTTTTTTCTTCCCCCAAGTGAGACAATAAGACATGGAGATACGAAGAGTCCAGAGACAGATCCAAAGGGGAAGCACAAGGCTACCCCCAAAACTGAGAAACTGAGACAAATGTCATTTCTTATCTCATAGAGCTGGCATTTTATTGTTTATGTATATTATTACTATTTTTACAATGTTTTTACTTTATTAGTATTTTTTAAATTTCTCTTCCTTATGTTTAGTTTTGTTCATTCTATTTCTCTGCTTAATTGTACTGTTTCACTGGATTTGTTATTTTCTCTTTATTGTATTTTAATTTTCCTTCTTTCACCTCACTCATGTTCCAATAACACACTACTCTTGATTGTGCACTTTCCATTCTGATTATCCAAATCATGTATTTCTTGTCATATTATTGTTGTTCCAGTACTATTGTAGATAAATATTGTTTCATACAATTGTACATATAGCAACCCTCCCTGATCTTAGCCCACTTCAATTTATTTCTGAGCATTATTATTGTTGTGGTCAACTCTATTTTCTCTCAGACTATGCCTACTTTCTATCTTTTACTCTCACTATATCTCATAATCTAAATTTTCACAAGCACTCTACTTTCTGGATTTGGCTCACAATCCTCATCCCTTCTAACAATAGTCTTATCTCTCTTTCACCTTTTATAAAAAGAGGCTACTTGGGTGAAATATCACAGTTAACACTATACTTATCCAAAGGATCTCCTATCTCTTCTTTACTTGCTGGTACTTTAAATCCTATAGAATGTTCTCTCACTGTCTTAATCTATTTTGCCTAACCCCTGCCACTGATCACATGCAAGAATAGGTGGGAGCTGAAAACATCAGCATACCTGCTGGAGGAGAGAACCCACAAACAAAGGAACCACCAGAAGGTGTAAACCCAAGTACTACAAGAGAGCCCATACAAACAGAAGAAAGGGCAAACCTAGGGCATCCAGGCAAGGAGATCAAAGAGACCATGGCACTGAACCACATGGAATTCCTACCATAGAAGTTCACTCTATAAAGAAAGCTAGCTAAATGAAACATCAGAAAGCATAGAAATGAACAAAAACAGTCACCTAAAATGGGGAGATGACACTGCCACTGAGCAACAGTCACCGTGGAATGTTGCGGATGGCTCGTCAACACACGAGAAAAACATACACAGAAACAACTAAGTCCTGTGGGGAAGTAGGAACAGAATGGCCACTCTCTCTAGTGGGGAGTGCCGGGACACCCTCCCTATGGGAGAGAGCCCTAGGGGAGAGCACCCCATTCTCTCGCCTGAGCAGGCTTTTATTGGGTTCATTTGCATAAGAATTCAGATAAAGCTCATTACTCATTGTCAGGAAGAAAGGATCAAACAAGAGAAAACAAGGAAGTCTGAGGGCCTATTTTGAGTCAGGGTCAAAGATCTGTAAAAGACTTTAAGGAACAAACTTACTTCCTCCTTGGACTCTTCTCATTCAATTGAGAGCATTCTAAACAAAGCAGGTTTCACAGGATTTTACATATTCTTTCTTAGGCCTGATCACCCAGGGAACCTGCCCTTTTCAATACAGGGCTGCACCACCCTCTGTCATTGTTTCAGGCTTAGGTGGAGCAAGGGGAACTAAGGCAACCAAGAGATAAGGAGATTTTCTCACAGACCATGAGGACTCAGGCTTTGTCAAAGCCGAGGGGTGAGGCTCCATCACCCCCTTTTGTTGTAGCCCCCAAAGTCCTTCCTTAGGGGCCTCCCACATGATCGTGCCTGTCTTGGGTCATTCCCCCCTTGGGGAATCTTACCCATCATTGGCTAACCGACCAAACATTGGGGACCAGGCAGGGTGAAGTAAAAGGAGCAGAAGCCTCGCTCCTGCCAGGGAGATAAGCTTTTGTCTCCTTAGTGGCTTGCAGTTCCAAGGTCATTCCCTCAGCCTTAGTCTAGGTGGGGGTTACAGCTTCTGATACCAGGCAGGGTGGTTCCCAACAGGGAGACAAAAAAAGAACATGCAATAACGAAAATAGAAGACTCCCCACTAAAAGAAATAAATGAAATGGAGGTACGCAAACTATCAGATATAGAATTCAAAATAAAGGTTATAGAGATGCTCAAGGAACTCACAGACAACTAAAGGGGAATGAGGGAGAACTACATCAGCATGAAAAAACAAATATAAACTATAAACAAAAACCAGGAAATAATGAACAATAAAATCTTGAAAATAAAAAACACACTAGAAGGAATTATAAGCAGGCTGGATGAAACAAAGGATCAAATCAGTGAGCTGGAGGGCAAGGTAAGAAAAAAAAAACACCCAAAAAGAACAAGAAAATGAAAAGAAACTCAGAAAAAGTGAAAAGGTGGTAAGGGAATTCCAAGACAACATGAAACATAATAATATCTGTATCATAGGGATAACAGAAGGAGAAGAAGAGCATGAGGTAAAAAACCTATTTGAATAACTAATGATGGAAAATTTTCTTAATATGATGACAGAAAAACTCACACAAATCTAGGAAACACAGAGTATCCCAATCAAAAGGAACCCAAAGAGGTCCTCTTTAAGACAGATCATAATTAAAAGGGTAAAATTCCAAGACAAAAAGAGAATCTTAAGGCAACAAGGGAGAAACAGTAAGTAACACACAAGGGAACCCTGATAAGACTAGCAGCTGACTTCTCATTGTAAACACTGGAAGTCAGAAGAGAATGGAAAGTAATATTCTAAGTAATGAAAACCAAAAGCCTGCAACCAATAGCACTCTATGAAACAAGGCTCTCAATTAAAATGGAAGGCCAAATAATGAGTTTCCCAGACAAAAGAAGTCTGAAAGAGTACACCTCTTCCAATCTACCTCAGCAAGATATACTAAAGGGACTGCTTTAAGAAATGGAAGAAAAAAGAGTGAGAGAGAGAGGAACACAGTATGATAAAATGGCAATCAATAAGTATCTATCAGTAATAACCTTAAATGTAAATGGTTTAAATGTACCATTCAAAAGACATAGAATAGCTGAATGGATAAGAAAGCATGAACCACACATATACTGTCTACAAGAGACCCACCTCAGAACAAAAGACTTACACAGACTAAAAGTGAAGCAGTGGAAACAATTATACCAAGCAAATGGACAGGGAAAAAAAAAACTGAGGTAGCAATACTCATATCAGATAAAATAGACTTCAAAAAAGGAACCATGAAAAGAGACCCAGAGAGTCACTTCCTAATATTAAAGGGAGGACTCCATCAAGAAGATAAACATTGTAAATATAAATGCACCCAATATAGGAGCACTTAAATACATAAAGAAAATCTTGGAGGACTTCAAGAAAGACATAGACAGCAACCAAATTATAGTAGGGGATTTCAACACCCCACTGTCAGAAATGGACAGATATTCCAAACAAAATATATCAACAAATAAATTGTGGCATTGCACAATGGAATAGATCAAATGAACTTAACTGATATATATAGAGTTTTTCATCCCAAAGAATCAAAATGCACATTCTTTTCAAATACATATGGAACATTTACAAAGATAGACCATGTGATAGGACAAAAAACAAGTATCAACAAATTCAAGAAAATTGAAAACACGTCAAACATTTTCTTTGAACACAAGGGACTGAAACTAGAAACCAACCTCAAGGAAAAAAACCAAAAAGACTCAAACTCATGGAGATTGAATAGCATGCTATTAAACAATGAATGGGTAAAGAATGAGATCAAGGGGGAAATCAAAAAGTTTCTGGAAACAAATGAAAATGAACTCACAACAACCCAAAACTTCTGAGACACAGCAAAGGCAGTTCTGAGAGGGAAGTTCATAGTGATACAGGCCTACCTAAAAAAGCTAGAAATATATCACATAAACAACTTAACCCTACATCTAGAAGAACTGGAGGAACAACAACAAAGGCAACGGAGAGCAAGAAGGAAGGAAATAACTAATATTAGAGAAGAAGTATACAACAACAAGACTAAAGATACAATTATAAGGACTAACAAATCCAGGAGCTGGTTCTTTGTAAAGGTAAACAAAATTGACAATCCTTTAAGTTGCTGATCAAGAAAATAAGAGAGAGTACCCAAATAAACACACTCAGAAATGAAAATTGGAGAGATTACAACTGATGCCACAGAAAAACAAAGAATCATAAGAAATTGCTAAGGAGAACTATGTGCCAAGAAATTTGAAAATCTTGGTGAAATGGACAAATTTCTAACAAAATATAATCTCCTAAAATTGAATGAAGAAGAAGCAGCAAACCTAAACAAACCAATAACAGCTGATGAAATTGAAGGAGTAATAAAAAAACTCCCAATACACAAAAGACCTGGACCACATGGTATCACAGGAGAGTTTCACAAAGCCTTTAATGAAGACCTAACCCTTATCCTTCTCAGACTATTCCAAAAAATCCAATAAGAAGGAAGATTCCAACTCTTTTTATGAAGCCAGCATCATCCTAATCCCCAAACTGGATAAAGACATAAGAAAGAAAAGAAACTTCAGGCCAATATGGCTGAAGAACATAGATGTTAAATCCTCACCAAAATATTGTAAAACTGTATGAAGCAATACATTAAAAAAGATCATACACCAAGTTGGATTCATCCCATGGATGCAAGGATGGCTCAATATTTGCAAGTCAATAAACGTAATACATCACATAAACAAAATGAATGACAAAAATCACAGGATCATGTGAATAGATGAGAAAAAATTGATAAGGTACAGTACCCATGTATGATAAAACACTCAGCAAAGTGGGAATAGCTGCAGCAATTTTGAGGAAGAAAAACAAAGTGGGAGGGATCACAATACCTGACATCAAACTGTATTACAAGTCCACTGTAATCAAAACAATCTGGTACTGGCAGAAGAACAGACACATAAGCCAGTGAAAAAGAATAGAGAGCCCAGAAATAAACCCAAGTCTCTACGGTCAATTAATATTTGACAAAGGGGGAGAAGCATAAGATGAAGTAAAAATAGCCTCTTTGACAAATGGTGTTATGAGACCTGGACAGCTACATGCAAAAAAAAAATTAAACTTGATCACCAACTTACACCATAAGTAAAAATAAATCCAAGGCAGGTAAAATACTTCAATATAACTCATGACACTATAAAAGTCCTAGAGGAAAATACAGGGAGGAAAATCTCAGACTTTCCATGCAGCAATATTTTCACCAATATGTCCCATAGAGCAAGGGACTTAAAAGAAGGAATAAACAAATGGGACCTCATCAAATTAAAAATGTTCTGCATTGCTAAAGAAAACAGCATTAAAATGAAAAAAGAACAAACTATATGGGAAAATATATTTGCCAGTGATATGTTGCACAAGGGTTTGATTTAAAAAATATATAAAGAATACACAGGACTCCACTCCAGGAAGACAAACAACCCAATCAAAAAATGGGCAAAAGACTTGAACACACACTTTTCTGAGGAAGATGTATAAAGGGCCCAGAGTACATATGACAAGATGCTCAGCATCACTAGCCATCAGCATGATGCAAATTTAAACCACATTGAGACACCACTTCACACTGGTGACAATGGCCATCATACACAAATCAATAAATAACAAATGTTGAAGAGAATGTGGAGAAAAGTGAACTGTAGTGCACTGTTGGTGGAAATGCAGACTGGTGCAGCCACTGTGGAAAACAGTATGGAATTTCCTCAGAAAACTAAAAATGAAACTGTCTTTTGTCCTGGCAATTCCACTGCTGGGATTATATCCTAAGAACCCTGAAACTACCAATCCAAAAGTGACTATGCACTCCAATATTCATAGCAGCACAATTTACAATTACTAAGTGCTGGAAGCAACCTAAGTGCCCATCAATAAATGAATGGATCAGAAAACTATGGTACATTTACACAATGGCATACTACATAGCAGAAAGAAAGAAGAAGCAACAGCTTTGCAACAGCATGTATGGAATTGGAGAGAATTATGCTAAGTGAAATAAGCCAGTGAGGGAAAAATACCATATTATCTCACCTTTAGTTGGAACCTAACCAATAAAACAAATAAGCAAGGAAAATATAACCAGAGACATTGAAATTAAGAACAAACTGACAGGAACCAGAGTGGAGGTTCCAGGGGATAATGTGGGGGGAGGGGGTAGGTTTTCAGGAACAGCTATAAAGGGCACATGGGCAAAATCAGGGGAGTGGGTTGGAAACAGGGGAAGGAGGTGGGCATGGCTGGGGCGGTGGAGAGGGGTGGGCAGAAAGGAATAGAACTCTACTTGAACAACAATAAAATTCAAAAGTATTTAATAAAAAAATTGGCATGACCCTTTTGCCCCACTCTTCCTATTTACCCCATCTTGACCTGAGCAACTGTTTTTGTTTCTCCAGATGAAAAATATTCTTGAAGGGGAACATTTTGCCAATGTGAAAGAATTTGAAAAAGATGGTGTAAGTAGCCCTGTCTGGTGTGGTTTAGTGAATTCAGTTGTGGCCTGTGAACCAATGGGTCACCAGTTGGATTTCCAATCAGCAGATATGCCTGGGTTGCAGGCCAAGTTCCCAGTACGGGGTGCATGAGAGCCAAGAACACACTGATGTTTCTCTCTATATTTTTCTCTTCCTCTTCACTTCTCTCTAAAAATAAATAAGTAAAACCTTTACAAATATTGAAAACTTCAGAAAGCTTCTGAAAAATAAACAAAAAAATATGGCAGAGGCTCTAAAAAGTACCAAAATTGACAATTTCAAAAACTGTTTTGAGCAGTTAGAAAAAAATCTCACCATATATAATGTACAAATAAGTACACAATTTTTTTATTTAAAAAATATATACTTTTTGGGTTCCCCCTTGTATAACATGAGGTCTTTGCAGAAAAAAGTTTAGCCATTGTTAATATAAAAATGTCCCTAGCTGGTGAGTACTGGCCTGCAAATCAAAGGGCTGCTGGTTTGATTTCGAGTCTGGGGCACATATCTGGGTTGCAGACCAGGTGCCTGTTAGGGGGCAAGCAAGATGCAGCCACATTTTGATGTTTGTCTCCCTCTCTTTCTCCCTCCTTTACCCTCTTTAAAACAAATAAATAAAATCTTTTAAAAAATTACTTTCATGACATCAGTGTCACCTGACAGCCAAGGACAGTAGACTGGAATGTGCCTGCATGAACAATGACAACTTCACTGTGAGGCAGTAAGAGTGGTAGATGCCACTGAGTGAGGATGTGCACTGTGTGACCTTCACATTCAAAATGACTGAGCAAATGGAGCAATCAATCTGCATCATATTTTGCATTAAGCTTGAACATTCCTCCTTGGAAACTATTCCGATGATTCAGAAAGCCACAGCTATGGGCAACTGGTGATTGGCTGCTTCATCATGACAACATGCCTGCTCATGCCTCATGTCTCATGCAAAGTTTTTGGTATAACAGCAAATCATCCAGGTGACTCAGCCCCTCTACAGCCCATATTTGGCACCCTACAACTTCAGGCTTTTTTCAACACTAAAATAAAGTTGGAAATGGAAGAGATTTCAGACTGTCCATGAGATTCAGGAAAACATGAATGATAGTGATTTGGAGAACTGTATGAGGTCCTCAGGTGCCTACTTTGATGAGGACTGAGGAGTCAGCATCCCAGTGTACAATATTTTTCATATTTTGTGTCTTCTTTAATTAATGTCTCTATTTTTCATATTAGATGGCTGGATAACTCCTGGACAGGCCTCATATGTATTCAAGTATGTGTTGATCAACTGTTTATGTTATCAGTAAAACTCCAGACAACAGTAAAGTATTAGTAGTTAAGTTTGGGGGGAGTCAACATTTATATGGATTTTTGACTGTGTGGTGGACTTGGAGAAATCCCGAAATCTCCTCTTTCAAGTATCAAGTGTAATAGATGTCATATTTGCATCAGTGAAATTAGGCTTGAATTGGTTAAATGAGTGTCACTTAGAACTTAACAAAACACCTTTTGGAATGTGCAGAATATAGATAGTAGGTGTTATCTAGCTCACAATTTATGCAGGGGTTTTCACCTTGCTCCAGGTCATGGATGATTTATTCAAGACAGAGAGGCATGATCCAAGACAACTTCATTCTCTTAAAACTGTAAGAACCTGAAATGAAATATGCCAGAGAATATAGAGCACAGTTATTTTAGGACAGAATCCTATACCTAAGGTCCACCATTCTCTGTATCTGAGGTACCTGTTCTCTCTTCTAAGGTCTTTTAACTTCTTCTGTACTCCTTCACTTACATTCTTTCCCATCTAGGCCTCTGGACTTCATTTTGAAGATTGCCATTTCCATCCCCCTTGGTGCTAACTAGGCTTGTCAGACATGCCACCATATCTTATCCATGGCATAGATTATCCAAGTATTCACAGAATCCAGGCATCTAAATTGATTACTTCACAGTGGTTAAGCCATCATCCCATTGATGGTCATAGAACTCTAGTTATGAAAATAAAATGAAGACAAATGTATGTGGGCTGTCTGCTTTTCTGAAGTCCAATAAATTTTCTCATAGATTCTCTGGTCCTTTGAGATAAAATATTATCCAGGGTTCTCAAACATATATCTAAAGGCTTTGGAATTATTATATGGAACTGAGATGTATGTACTCAATAAATTTAATAATTATCATTTCAAGCTTGTGCTTGGTTTATGATAAGAGGTAAATAAAATATGGAAACTGAGTCATTAATAAGGATTTTAAAATAGATAACAGTGATTTACTTGTTAATTTATGGAGTAATTTTTAAATTTATATAATGTTCATATATCTGTCCACTCAACAGGACTTTATAGAGAATAACCTTATGGCAATTCATATGCTGGGGGAGACCAAGAAATGCCTGTTCACAGACAGCTTCAGGTTGGTAAGTCAGTCCTGAAAACATATATCAATATGTGTTGATAGGCATGAGAAAATATTTGTGAGCAAGAGCCTGAAGTAAATCAAATTTAATATAGGTGTAACTGAAGAATAACCATAAATTTATTGCAATCATGCAGGTGAGTGATCATGATCTAAAGTAATGATACTGGGTATGAAGAGAAATAGACAATTCCCAGAGATATTTAAGAAGTAGGGATTATGAAATTAAGTGATTGGAAGGTGTGGAAGGTAAGGGAGAAGGGTGGAGTGTAGTCCATATTGCTGAACTGGAGGACTGATGAACTAGAGATGGTGATGGAAATAGAGATAAAAAAGAAAGTTTTTGTGGGGAGTGTGTTTCTGTTTTCTCATATGGACTTGTTAAAATCTAATTAGAAATGTTGAGCAAGTCTGAACTCAGGAGAGAGATGTATATTGATACTCTTTAATTGAAGTACCACATTCTAAAGAGATGATGATGGAACTCATGCAACTGGAAGAGATTGCCAGTAAGAGTGAAAAATGGTGAAGGAATTAACCAAAGAACATTTATGCACAACCCATGGACATAGACAACAATATGGGTGGGGTAGAGGTGGGGAAAGGGAGAAAAAGCAGGAACACCTATAATGGCATAAACAAATGAAAAAATACTGATTTGGGACAAAGTGGAATATTTTAAGAATCACCAACATTAAGAAGAAAGCTTGGAAAAAATATAAGAGATAAGTAGAAACATGACAAAGAGGTAGAGGAAAAACTAGAACAGTGTGGTGTTAATGAAGCCAAAGAGTGTTTGGAATAGAATGGAGGAATCATTTTTATTGAATGTTACAGAAATGTGAAGGGTGTTGTCTATCACATTCTGAATTGATGACTTCTATTTTCTTTCAGCAGTGAGGGAGAAAATGTTCTGATGAGAGTAAATTTCAGAAGTTTGAGATCAGAATTTCTGGGCAACTTCCCAGGCTGATGTAGGAAGCAGAATGAGATAATCTATGTAATATGGTGTGAATAGTGCCTGGCAAAAAGTAAGCTCTTAATTAACTTTGGTAGCTATTATAATAGCATAAAATTGTTTAGCTTTGTAGTTTTTCTTTACCAGTGATTAACACCTGGGATATAAAGCACAGAGAGTTGAACAGATGTATTAATTCTGAGGAGGATTTTTCAAGAAGTAAGATGGAAAAATAAAAGAGTGTAGAAATTGACAAGTATGATAGAAATATTGTTATGTGGAATCATAATGGATTAAAAAATACAGAAGACAAGAGAATGCTCTTAGGTAATGAGAAAATACACAATTCCTGGCCCAGAAAGTCTTGATGATGATAACATGGTACAGTGAGAATAACCAAATGGAAGGGACTAAAGGGTGAAAGGTTAAGGGACAGAGTGGAATTTCTAAATATTGGACTTATGAATATAGGCTTGTGTCACTTGATGACAGGGAAGCATTCTGAGAAATGTGCTGTTAGGCGATTATGTCATTGTGAGAACATTATTCATAAACCTAGATGGTATAAGCCTATAAACCTAATTGTATGTGTTGTACTTTTATATAACCAGCAGTATAGTAGGTGTGAGTAAACATGTGAATAATGTGTTATATTACAATGTTATGATGATTAGGACACCATTAAGTTAAAGGAATCTTCCTGCTTCATTATTATCTAATGGGACCTTTATTGTATATGCAGTTTGTTATTGTAGTGCATAACTGTACAATGGTAATTGGTAATGAAAATATTCTAGGGAGGAAATGGAAACTAGTTAATAAAGTGGAATAAAGTTGAAAATCACTGTAAATGAGCTGATCAGAGGACTGAAAACTCAAGGCATGGAACTTAAATGCTAAAGTCACCCAGAGTAGTGATGGACTTGGAAGCAGGGGAATGACAAGGAGGCCAACAGATAACAAAGGTGGTAGCTAGAAATGGGTGGTGTATCTTAGTCTGGTTTTCTCAGACAGTGGAGCCTGGAAAAAACTTAAGTGGAACTGTTTTATTGGAACCCAGGGGAAGGAATGTTGGGAGTAGTCAGGCAAGGAAAGAGAAAAAGCCATAAAAATTTATCATCATTTTGGTTGCTGCTACATGCAACTTGTTGCTTGATCTCATGGGACAGTTTAAACAACCACGTGAAAAGAATCTCAGGAACTTCTTTATGGAATAGAGAGGGAAACACTTATGTATTGTCTTTCATCTCCATTAGTCAAAGAACCTCCATGTCAGGTATCATCCCCCCTAAATTTCAGGATTGAGCATCTGTAGACACTAAGCAAGTTATAGAGTAACATTGGGGCAGAAAACAAGAGGTATACAGGAGTGATGCTTCCAGGTTTTACCTCCATGAAGGATGTCAACTCATAGAGTATGGGCTGCTTCATAGTGACTAGAAGGAGAGGAAGGTGAGACTGACAACATTTTAAAGGATGGCCAAGAAGTGTCCATTGAAGGTCACCACCCACACCAGTCTTATTTGCTTATGCTATCCATTCAGTAAGTTTCACCTGTCACAGAGTCAGCTTCAAGGTAGTAGCTGACTACTATCTCTACAAAATTTTAATTTAAAAGTATTAATGAAACAAGGCCCAGTTATTATTGCAGCTGGTTATGTGGCAATAATGATTATTCAATGACTATTCCCCCATCACCTATTCTAGATTTCCTTTATCCTTAGCCAGAACTTGGGCTGGTCTGGGTCACCTGCCTGGTATGGGTTAGGACTTTGCCTTATTGAAAGCATTGAAGTTCTTGGTTGTCTTGTTTTTGCTGATGGCAGTTGCTGCATTTGCTTTCTACCATACTCACTGATTGTGGAAACCCCAAGAGATACACCAAAAATCACCAGGATTCTATATAGACCCTTCCTTGAATGAAAGTGATTTTTCGCCCTGGCGGGTGTAGCTTAGTGGATTGAGCGCAGGCTGCAAACCAGGCATCGCAGGTTCGATTCCCAGTCAGGGCACATGCCTAGGTTGCAGGCCATGTCCCCCAGCAACCACACATTGATGTCTCTCTCTCTCTCTCTCTCTCTCTCTCTCTCTCTCTCTCCCTCCCTCCCTCCCTTCCCTCTCTAAAAATAAATAAATAAAATCTTAAAGAAAAAGTAAAAGAAAGTGATTTTTCTACCTCGCTTTAGATCACCCAGCTGTCTGACTAATCATAGTGATTTTCAAACCTCGCTTTAGTCACTTGCTGTTGCGTGCAGAACCCGGGCCTTTCCCGACTATGGACACGCTTAAACATACTAGAAATAATCATGCACAGAAACAGTTTTCTGAGTGGAAGTCAGAGATGGAGCGCTCACTCTCCAATTCTTAGAGCTGAGTACAAAGACTCAGGCTAAGAGGGGGCAGGGGTAGATGCCGATCACCCCTTCCTTTCCACAGGCCCTTCATTTATTTCCACAGTCTCGTGAGACTTATTCTACAGAGGCCTTTACGAGATCAGCCCCTGTCTTAGGTCCATTCTCTATCCTAGAGAATTGTTACCTGTCATTGGAAAATTATCTAGCATTAAAGGCCAGGGACAGAACAAACAGGTAGCATTCATGCCAGGGGAATAAGTTTTGTCTCCTTAGTGGCTCCTGATCTGGAGGTTTCTCACTCAGCCTAAGTCACAGGGGGTCACAGCTTCCTGAGACTGGGCAGGGTGGTCCTCAACACTTGAATCCATTAGATAGGAGAAATTCTAGTTCCTCAGAACAATCAGGGTTAAGTAACTACATCAATAACTCTCTCTCTCTCTCTCTCTCTCTCTCTCTCTCTCTCTTTTGCCTACTGGTTCACTGGCAATAGATGTCCAAGTGTGACCAGCTAAGAGTCCCAACCTCAAATTGAATTGAATCTTTATTGTGTTCACTTATAGCAGCAATTTTCAACTTGTGTACCACACAACACTGGTATATCACAAGAATTTTTAAAACATGCAGTACCTATTTAGTGAGGGGAACTGACCTATTTCCCTTAGAGTGTCAAATAAAAAAAATGGCAACACCCAACACAATAGCCATCCTGTGTGAATGAATCAAAATTATACCAATTTTTTGTCAAATTGTAAAAACAATATTTTATGTGCCACAGGATTTTAGTAATTATCTTATATGTGCTATGAGGTGAAAAACATTGAAAATCACTGATTTAGAGAGAATCCTCTCCCTTGATCACTGCTCTGCTGTCCTTTAAACCAGAGTCTCTGGTTTATCAAAACCTGAGGTTGTGGTGACAGGAAGCACAAATTCCATAAGAGGGTCATTCAAAGTGATGGCAAGAGGGACCAGTCTTGTTTATTTCCCCAG
Source organism: Tonatia bakeri (assembly GCA_004024845.1). Taxonomy (NCBI): domain Eukaryota; kingdom Metazoa; phylum Chordata; class Mammalia; order Chiroptera; family Phyllostomidae; genus Tonatia; species Tonatia bakeri. Next base: position 23,406 of record PVIA01006844.1, read on the forward strand.
TCTTTTTATAAAAATTAAATTTATTGATTCATAACATTACATAACTCTCAGGTATACACCTTAATAATGCAATACCTGTATATTCTATTGTTTGCTCTCCACCTAAAGACAACTTTCCTTCCATTACCACATATTTTACCCCCTTTACCTTTTTCATCCTTCCTTACCCATTTTCCCCTCTGATAATTACCATTCTGTTGTTTGAATCTATGGGTTCGTTTTTGATTTTGTTGTTTTGTTAGTTTCTTACTTTTTGTTTTATACACTACAAATGAGTGAAATACAGTTCCTTTTTTTCCATTTGACTTATTTCACTTAGCATAATTTTCTCAAGATCCATTCATTTTCCACAAATTATAGTATTTTATCCTTTTTATGACTGAATGATAATTCATTGCATCCGTGTACCATATCTACTTTATCCATTCATCCATCAATGGATGCCTAGGTTGTTTCAGTAGGACTACATCAAATTAAAAAGCAAAAACACAGTTAAATAAAGCATCAATTATACATAAAGAAATAACTGAATGGGAACAAATGATACCTCTAATACAGAACTGATATTCAAGATATATTCAAGACAACTCAACAGCAAACAATCCAATTAAAAAATATGGGCAGAGAACTTGAACAGACACTTTTCCAAAAAAGACATATGGATGGCCAACAGGCACATGAAAATATCCATCAGTAGTTATTTGGGAAATTCAAATCAAAACCTTGATATGCAATCATGTCACACCCATAAGAATGCCTATTATCAGAAAGATAAGATATAAAAAGTATTAGAGAGGATGCAGAGAAAAGGGAACCTGTATACACTGCTGTTGAGAATGTACTTTGGTGCAGCCACTATGGAAAACAGTATGGAGTTTCCTAAAAAAAAATTAAGAATAAAATTATCATAAGATTCAGCAGTTCCTCTTCTGAATGTGTACTCCCAAAGTATGGAAACACTTATTCATAAAAAAAATATACATGCCTTTATATTCATTGCAGCATTATCCAGTATAGCCATGGTATGAAATAATCTCCAGTCTTAAAATCAGTTTGTTCTAGGCCCCTGACCCACCAATCTAGCTATTCAGTTTTTCCCAGCAGTCTGTTCACTTAATACTTCTGACTACTTTTCTTCCATACAAATCCATAAACCACATGTATTGCTCACAGCTTCATTCATCAGGAAGGTTTTCCTGTACCCCTGCCCTCGAAAAAACTCTGATTGGATCGGAGTGCAGAAACAACCTAGTTAACATTAATTTGTCATGTACACTTATGTAGAACTGGGCCTAGTTCTTCCTTCCTCTGGCATCAGCTTCAGGGAAGGTCCATGAGTCCAAAGTGTGAGCTGAAGGAGAGATGTCAGCACAACAGCGGGGTGACATGAGAAACTGGGCCATCAGTTTTTGTAACATTCTCTCTCTTTTGGGTCTGCATAGGCCAGACCATGACTATACCAGTTCCTTTGTACAAAGCACTGTAGCATGCCCACACAAATTCATGACATAGGAGGACATCTGATTCCATCCAGTCCTAGATGTGTGGTCATTCGCCCTCCCCTGGCTGGAGGTCAATTGTACCATGGTCCAGTGACATGATGAGAACTGGTTTTCAAATAGTGAGTAGCTTTCTTCCATAGAAGGGGTGGTCCTATTTCAAACCCTAGGGATATGTAACCCAGCTCTGCTGCTGGGGCTTCTGGAGACTCTGCAAGGTCCTGTTACACCAGACACTGAAAGGCCTCATGGGCAGTACAGTATGCATACCTGGACCAGTAGTGGAGCCCTTTCTTGCTCTGAGCCCGACTCAAAATTGGCTGCTTATAGGGTTATCTGACAAATGGGTCAAATCAGTACTTCTAAGTGTTGTCTGTGCTGTATCCAAAATCCATACAGACTAATAAACACCATGTGCTTCCTTACCTGAAAGGCAATGTCTCAGCACATCCCAGACCACTAGACTCTACCAATTTCACTAGTGGGCAAACCTTCATGGGATTTCTCTCCCATCTTTTGGTCCACATGTATCCTATGATTCACATCTAGAGTATATCAATGCTTTTAAATCAGAGATATCTGTACTTTGTGTCTCTAAAAGGCCAATCACATTGTGATGTACAGTATTAGGGTTTTCAAAGGCCAATTCATTTATTTCCACCTGAAAAATGGGACTATTAATGTCTATTCTATATTTCTCACAGTGTCAATTTGAGGGTCATACAATATACATGAATCACTTTAAGCTGTAAAACATTGTTCAATTATTAAATGATTGATATTATCCTGTTACAGATGTCACAGTTTTTCTTTCTTTCTTAAAAAGCTTAGGGCAGTGGTGTTCAGGAAAATCTTGGGAAATGTGCTGTTCTCAGCTCAGGAATCCTCCAAGTCCCACTTGAGACTGATGACTGAAGAATGAAGTGGAGCATTTCCAAGGTCTAAATTTTAATTTATACCTCTCTTATATGGGGATAAAACTAAGTTTTAACCAAAGTCATCTTGAATAGAAATTTTACCAAGTACTTAATGAACTCTATATACTGCATATCTAGCTGGTCATCCCATGAAGAGTTCTGTGAGTGTCCAGGCCCTTGACCAGGCCTTTGAGAAGGAGAGCAAGGTCCAGGTGCTCTCAGCACCAGCATGATATTTCAACCTGGGAGCTGGCGTGGAATGCATCAAATTTTTCCCAAGATTGTATTTCTCCTTGAATAGAAGGTGTGCCCCAGAGTAGGCAACTTCACTGGGGAGTGAAAAGGTCAAGTAAATGGATTTCTAAGAATGACTGGAGCATTATAATGGGTTGATGACAAAGGCATAAGGAGACACTCTGTGAGCAAACCTTGGGGATTTAGCCATAGAAATAAGTTCCACCTGGCCTCATTTGCACTGTTGCACCCATATTAAAGATGGGAAGGGGGTCAGGTTACACCTCTGCTGTCTGGCTTTCTGGGATCAATAGTCTGCTGGCCATCCCAGCCTCACCCTTGTGTGCAGCTGAAGGAAGTGATTGGAAATACAGCTTCACTATGGATATTGAACAAGCGTGACTTGCAAGATACACTTTCAAAGCAATTTTTATTATCACTGTGCTGACATTTATGTTTCCTTGTCCTTGTATAAAGCTTCAGCAGTTCAAGAGTTAGAGTGATTATTAGAAAGAAAAAAAAGCTAGAAAAGATCAATCAACAAAATAAAAAGCAAACAAAATGCAACCAGAGACATTGAAATAAAGAACAAACTGACAGTAACCAGACAGGAGGAAGGAGAGAGATAATGGGGGCAAGTAGGGGAAGTACCATCAAGGAACATGTATAAAAGACATGTAGACAAAGATGAAGGGGGTAGGTTCTAGGGTTGGAGGCAAGGATGGGTGTCTCAGGGAGGTCTGGTGGGGTTAAAATGAAGACAACTGTACTTGAACAATAAAAACAGAATCAGGCACTGAAGAGCAATACTAGGGTAATGCAGGAATATGAAAGGACTCAGGCAGCTCATTCATCCAAGTACATGAAATAATTATCCAGTGAGAGAGAACTAGTGGAGCAAAAGCCAGAAAATCCTTCTTCCCACAGCTGGCTTCATGGCTTTGGGCTGCTCATGTCCAGCCTCACCTGAATTAAACATTCTCTGAAAATCAGTGAAATCTTCATGCATTTAGCTGTCTTCAGATTTAGTTTAGTATCTCTATCTACTTTTTTCACATTCATTTTTATACTTTTGGAAAAATCATATTATAATAAATAGTGAAGAAAAATAAAATTGTAAAAAGATAGGAATAAATTTGATGGATAATTATTGTAATTTTTCATTGACAGTCATTCTAAAGCTCATGTAACAAATGGAATTTATTTAAATAAATGTAGAAAACTGTAATTGAACAATAAAGTAATTTATAAAACAAAAAATAAATAAATTTGATAACATTGTAAATATCTTAAGAAAAACAGTTTTCTTTGTATCGTACTACAATCTTAGTTTGCCAAGCTCCATGGTGTTATGGCAAACAGGACTAATGACTTTTGTTAATGTCTCACCAGAAATATTATTTTGTTGTAGTACAAGAAAAGAAAACCTCAAATATTTGTAAAGGTTCTCAAAAGTTTTCTAAAGTTTGGAGAGATTACAATCTAACCAAGAAAACCCGTAGAAATTATTTAACTTGTTAGTCTGCAGATAGTGCTCCTCTTCACCCTGTCATGTGGGCATCTCCTCAAAGACTGGTGTGTGTGGGTTAAAGGCCAACCCTGAGAGCTTGCATCAGTAGGCTGGTTTAGGGTCCAAAGACCTCCTTTTATTGCTTTTGGCCATGGGAAGTTGTATCACCTTTAAAAACCCTGATGATAAAAATAGCACATATTTCATAGGCCAATTGTAAGGATTAAATGAAATAATAAATGTGAAATGCTTATCAGCATAGAAACAGACTTTGAGGAGATTTTATAAGTGACACCTTTTTCTATTTTTATTATTACTAAGAGTTGTTCATCAGAAGCTGAGTTAGTTGTGCTGGAATGAAATTATAAAGCACCTACTTTGTGCAAGATTCTATGGGGGACTGGCCCATCACACGTACCTCAGTACTTCAGAGGAACAGAAGGATGTGGAGCAACAATGCTAGGACACTAGTGATATAAAAGTTTTTGGTACACACATTTAGATACTGGCACCAATAGCCTATAAATATGCACACACCCAACATCCACACAAGCACACATTAGAACAGAGCCCTGCTCACCAATATTTTATTGCCACATTTCTTAGCCTTTCTTGAAGTGGGTCAGATATTCTTGACCATGAGCTATGAGCAGAGGTGACAAGGATTTCTCTCAGGATGAGCAGGTAAGAGTCAAGATTCCTTAACTTTTTCTGCTGCTGGTACATTAGAGGTCTTGTCCTAAGTCACATAGCTCAAGATGGAGGGGACTTCCTGATCCACATCAAATATTGTGGGAGAATTAAACCTTTGTGTGTTAAGTGACTGAGATATTTGAGTTAGTCATAGGAACTAATGTCAGTTATCCTTAGACATTTACCTATCACCTTTATAAAAGGGCTGAACTCTAGAATGGGTAGCAGAGGCAAGAACAACATCCAATGGTTGCTCTTAATGGATAGTCCTAATATAGTTGACTCTCAAAACACATTGTATCAATTCAGAATACACCCTTAGAAAGGGTGCGCACCCTTAGAAAGACATGACAATGAATTGTTGCCATATCTATCCAGCCTATATATATATAGAAACTATCTTCAACCCATAGTGGATTGAAATCTGTGTTCGAAATCTCAAAACTGGACTATTTCCTCACTTCTTTCTGGTCCTCTTGATGTTGAGGCTGATACCTTTTCCTAATCTAGATATCCAGAGCATGGGGTGTGGCTTTTTGGAAGAAGACAGGGAGGTACCTTCAAATAATGGAAGGAGTCTGGTCGCAGGTTAAGGATATGATTAGAGAATTGGGGATGGGTGGGGCTATATATAGGAGATCACTGGAAAATTGCAATCCATGTGATTCAGGATGTGGATGGCTGATAAAAGAGAATAGGGAAGTAGCTGTTGGTTGCAATGTGGGCAAAGTGCTAGTTTAATGTCAGCAACAATCAACATGTACTCAATGTCTGTTATGTGCTAAATAGCTTATAAATGCTATCTTTTCTGATCCTCCTGACAACTTTATAAAATTAATTGCATTTTAATGGTGAACAATACTGAGGCTCAAAGATATTATGTAACTTGTCTGTGGTCATATAATTATTAAATCTTGGGACCAAAATTCAGAAACAGTTTTCTCAACTCAAAAGCTCTCGCTCTCCTCACTTTAGCATACTGCCTTCCAAGAAGAAAGAAGTCCCCAAACATTGTCATTACTTGTGTAACTTGTAGGGTGGGGTACTAGGGCTCCTGCCAAGACAAAGAAGGAACTGGGATTAGGTGTGACAGATGCTAGTAGATTCAAGCCAGCACCATTTTCCAAGGGGACAGCTGTTCTAGCAGGTGGTCAATAACAGAAGTTTATAGTAAACACTACTAGAATAGAAAGGTAATGATTTTGTTGTTTCACCTGATCAATTTAGCACCTTGCTGGAAGCACAGGACAGAATCTAACCTCTTGAGAAGGGGTCTGGTCGGGTCTGGGCAAGGCATCAGTGTTTCCACCTGCACTTCTCAGCTTTAGTCCCAGTGGGCCTACTGGATACAAACCAGAACAACAAGACAACACATAGCACACTCACTAGAGAGACCAGACGATTTTTTATGGCAGAAGCTGTGATGATGTCTAAGCTTGCCTCAGGCCATGGATCCTACCAAGTAGCTGTAGGATTTGTCTGGTGGGTTTAAGACTCCAAATGCTTGGGCTATGGTGTGTCTACAGCTTTGGGCTTTGGAGAAAGTCAGCAATTAATCCTGGTTCCAGAAACTTAAAGCCAGACAGTGGATAGCAGATCCTGTGGAGAGCAGACAGGAGACAAAGCAGCAGGTCTTCATATGCCTACTACCAAACAGTCTCTCTGGTAGGGACCATAAACTAAAGACTCTGGGGGCTCTGTCCAGTGCACAGTGTTAAAAAGTGAGTCAAATGCTCTTGGTATGGCCTATATTTTCCAGTTTCCACCAATCTAATCTGACATATGGACAGCTTCTCTTGTGTATACAACCTTGCCCAACCTGTTGGCATTTTCCACCCCTCTGGGGAACCATTGCAGGGATTCTGCCAAGACTAAAAGAGTCTTGTTTTTTGTTTTATGTAGATGCACTGGTTCAGCTTCAGGTTTTCTGAAGGAATGATTGATGGCAAAGAGAGGGTTGACTTCACCCTGCTCTCTTCCCTTCTGCAGCCATGTTCCCCAGGACAGGACACAGAAATGATCCAGGAGTCCCCACCATCCTTCTCAATCTGGAAAGAGAGACCACAGGGAAGAAAAAGGGGGAACATTTGTTGAGAAGAGATAGCAAGACAAAGGTTGGAAGGAAGACAATGAAGATCAAAGGAGAAAGAATGGTTTCTTCTGAAAATGCAAATGCAGTGCTGACATGTCAAAGGTGCTTTTACACATGTATTTTTCAGGTTCCAGAGCTTCTAATCACAAATTTTTCTTAACCTATTGAGTAGAAAGGCTGTTGTAATAGCCCAAAGAGTGATGCCTCATGCATCATTGTTCAAGGAGCTTGTAGGTGTGGGACCTTTGAGAAGAGTGTTCTGGGGTGTCCAGAAGAGAAGTGGTAGCTTCAGGTTTAAGGAACTACAAAGACAAGCAGAATTGAATGAATTAGAATTAACAGGGTGATTGTTTTTTCTTGTCCAGCCTGCCCTATCTCACATACTAGCTCATGTGGTATTGAGACCGAGAAGTATGGCCAGTCCACAGGGAGATATACAGTGAGTGAGTATTAAATATGTCACACCCAGCTTCCAAAGACCTGGTCTGAATTTTTTTTGCCTATCTCATTAGTAAGTTTTATGTTTTCTATGTGTTGGAAAGATAAGATTTTGGGTCTTTTCAAATATATTATGAAATCATTTTAAAGTTCATTTTTACCTTTTTCATGTGGCTACTAGAAAATAACATATATGACTTTTATTACATTTCTATTGTACAATGCTGGTCTAGACTCTTTTTTAAGGCTCCAAGAGTAAAATATGAGAATATACAATAAAAACATACACACACATATTTCTGTTGGGGGTGCCAGGTAACTCCAGCATCTAGAAGAGTAGCGTGTGGAACTTTCTCTTGAAACTGTGATAAATTTTCAAAAATAATGCAGACCTTTCCTTGGCTCTTGGCAAACCACTGTTGATTAGTCTACCTTGTCCTACCCCCCATCCTCTATTTTTGCCCCTACTCTATACCACCTCTGCCTCAGCCTAGGTTGTATCCCACTCTCTAAAATACTACTATATATTCAGAGTGTGTAGTGTGTAGTGTGTAGGAGAAAAACACAAATAATTTTTCCAGACTTTGGAAATTAACATGGTGGGGCACTTCTGCCTTTGGCTGCAGCATTGGTTCTCCCAGGCTGGCTGTGATCTAACATGAAAAATAACTCAGTTCAGCAGTATTGTTGGACTATCATCATAAATCAGCAGCAACTTTCCTTAGGGACTCTACTGATACTTGATTTAGTATTTCCTGGCAAATTGCCTATCATGGAATGAAGCCAGAACCATTTCCTACTCAAAGTGTTATCTGCAAGACATCTCACCAGAAACCTTTAGAAAGAACAGTGACAAACTTGCAGTGTGCTTGGTAATCTGTGGCTGCTTTTTGTATTGAGAATAAATATGACAATGGGACTCATCGCTAAACTGAACAACACAGAGTGGGGCAGAAGTGGGTTTACAGTTCATATGGAAAACAATATAATAATTAATACATAATAATATAAGAATAAACCTTGTGTTTCATGTACTCCCAACTGTAAACCTACTTTTGCCCTACTTTGTGTATACCATGGAATAGCTTGGAAATTAAAATGAGCTTACATAGTGTTTTATGTGCCATTTTTTAAGGAAAGAAAGGTAGATTCTTTTAGTACTAGGAAGAAAATTCAGCAAAATTGTTATATTGTGGAATATGGGTAATTATCTCAGGCAAATTTCATCAAACATGTTCAGTTATTGTAAAAATGGGGAAATGTGAATCAGCTGTAGAGAGCAGGAGAGCATGACCTACTCATGACTAAGGTGTTGAGGAGTTTCTTGTAGTGAATACTATGAGGATATGCAATTCAGGGAAGTTCTCACAGGAAAGGCCAGAAAAGTCCCTTCAGTGCTTGATAGTTTTACTTAGCAGTGTGCTGTAGGGTAAAGGACTAGGTGTATTAGGGATTCAGGAGATGGAAACAGCACCATTCAGTTCACAGACCTGCTATGGCACTAACCTGGACATAACAGTTGTTGTGGTCTACAAGCCCAAGTCAAGGACAGGAGTGACTCTTGGCCAGTGCTTAGCAAAGAAAAGGACACTTTCCCAGAAAAAAAAAAATAAACCAAAAAACAGATGCCTCCCAAAGCTAGGGAAGAAACAACATCAACAGAAAGTAGTGCTGCAGGGCTGCCTCAGAATGTCTCATTTCTTCCTCCCCAGATACCAAATCAGCAGGTAATTTTAGTAAATCTGCACCTGTCTTCTCTTCTTTCTCCCTTCCCCTGGGTCAGAATGATTTTGACTGGGGTCTCAGCTACTGCTTCCTTTGTAATAATAAGAACATAGAGAAAAATAACCAGGCAAATGAAAAACACAGCACAGTTCAAAAGAAGGGACAACTCTGTGGAACCTAGGAAATATAGTTTCAGCCAGAGATAAGAAATTTTGAGAGTACTCTTGATTTGTGTTTTCATCAAACTTCAAAAGGACATTTGTTCTATGAAATTTGAACAGAGAACCATAATGAGAAAAGCAAACAGTTTAGGGAAGCTAGAACAACATAAGACATTGAAATTAAGAACAAAATGACAGTAGCCAGAGGGGAGAGGGGAGGAAATAATGGGAGGAAAGGGTAAATGGTTCACAGGAAGTACTATAAAGAATGCATGAACAGAAACAAGAGGGGGTAGAAACAGGGGAAGGAGATGGAGATGGGTGGGGAGGGGTGGGGAAAAGGCAGAGAACTGTACTTCAACAACAATTAAATTCAAAAGTAATAAAAAAAACTGTTGAGCAAAAAGAAAACCCCACAATACAACAAACAAACAAATTGAAAGGGAGGATGTAAACAGCAAAATGGCTCTCTACAGAAAACAGGTTTGCCAGAGCAGAAGTCACCTTTGGCATCACAAAATTCAGAGAAAAGAATGAAGAGATATAAATATGGTGAATACATGTGAAAAAAAAGACAAGAGATACATTTAATATATAAATATTAGGAATTTCAGAAAAAAAACAATAAAAGTGGAGCCATTAATAAAAACTGTTTGGGGGGCAGATTTTCCAGCTAAAGAAAGACTTGAGCTTTTGAATATCAAACATATTAGTGAGACTTTTTAATATCTCAACTTATTATGATCATTTATTTTAATTTCAAGAAAGAAAAACAGTTCCATGAGGATTCAAGGAGATAAAACTTGCCTCATACTTCTCCTTTGCACCACAAAGAAGACAATGATCATTGTCTATAGAACTGTGAGGAAAAACAGACTGTGGCCCAAAAATATGGGATGCTGGGCAATACTGATGGCATTCTTATACTAAACAGGTATTTGGTGTTTAACTGAAATTCAAGTTAAACTGGGTGTCTTGAATTTTTATTTGCCAACCTGGCGCCCTCAGCTCCTGTACTTGTTCAAATTGGGTATTCAGAGCCTAGTGAAGCAGAATGGCATTTTCTTGTATGTACAAGCCCCAAAGTACAGACCCCTTGCGAGTGTCCTGAGAAAAATAAAGGCAACTTACTTGAATTATATTTAAACCAAATGAGTAAGGGATCAGACTATCAAATTGAAGAATGGAGAACTCATGACATGAAAGACTAATGAGAAAAATAGTCAAACAGAGAAAAATCTCCCCAAATAAATAAACAACTATAAAACAAAATTTATATAATCCTCAAAATAATATTAAAATGATAAAAATGCCAAAACAATTTTCAAAAGAGAACACATTTGAAGTGTTAATTTGGTAATAATAATATAGTTCAAATTATCCACTACCATCACTAAAAACTTGGAATGAGGTGAAAGAAGACAAGAAGAATAATTTTTATACTACATAAGGAATATTCAATTGACATCACTTTATTTTTGATAGAAAAAATTAGTAAAATTAGATTTCAATATGTTTAGTAAATGTCACTACTAGTAGAATAAAAATAGTAGACATAATTTCCAAATCACAATATATTCACAAGGGAAGTCAAGTTAAAAAAAATAACTGTAGTCAATATAAAAAAGTGTATTTAGCCCTAGCTGGTGTGCCTCAGTGGATTGAATGCCAGCCTACGAACCAAAGGGTCATCAGTTCAACTCCCAGTTGAGGTACATTCCTGGGTTGTAGGCCAGGTCCCCAGTAGGGGGCTTGGGAGAGGCAACCACACATTGAGGCTTCTCTCCCTCTCTTACCCCCTCCCTTCCCCTCTGTCTAAAAATAAATAAATAAAATCTTTTTAAAAATAAAGAAGTAAAAAGGTATGTTTAAAGGAACCACAAATGAAAATGGCAAAAATAAACATAAGTTTTGCTAATACAATGGATGGAATAAACTGTCATTTTGAATTCCAGGCTTTCATATTGGGTTAAAAATAAAATCTAAATATTGCATTCAGTACTCAATCAATTCAAAGATAATAAAAATGAGACCATAGGCAAAGATACAGTGGATGAATCCAAACAAAAGGAGAGCAAGAGTGGGAGTGTGAATTGGGGATGGGTGCAGTAGAACCCAAGGCTGAAAGAATCAATATGACAAATGGTGTTAACTTATGCCACTAAAAGAAAAAATCCACAAGGAGGATATGACAGATTTGCACTTTCTATGATTAATGTAAACATATCAAATGTAGTAAACTAAAGTTTTTAGCAATACAATGAGAAAAAGAGACAAGTGCTATTATAGCAGGCAAAGTTAATATATTCTCCATTGGGATGAAAATGAGTAAGTATTAGAAGGTCAAACAAGAATGCAAAAGTTTTCCAAACATATGTGCAACATTTCTATAAATTGATGACAAAGAATATCTTATTATATTCTCTAACTAGCAATTAAATTTCAACCCATGGATCCAAGTGTTTGGTGGTTTCCTAGACTACCCAGTGCTATCGAAAGATCCTCAAATGATTGTTCTTGGTATCATAAGATATTGTTGCAGACTGCTATGGGCATGACCCCCTGCAGTATACCACAGATGGGGAAGTGAGGAGAGGCCACACTCACACATTCAAAAAGGAAAGAAAGAAAGAAAGAAAGAAAGAAAGAAAGAAAGAAAGAAAGAAAGAAAGAAAGAAAGAAAGAAAGAAAGAAAGAAAGAAAGAAAGAAAGAAAGAAGGAAAGAAAGGAAGGAAGGAAGGAAGGAAGGAAGGAAGGAAGGAAGGAAGGATGGAGGGAAGGAAAAAAGAAACAAACTTTGGTCAGTTGTGACTGTACCATCTTCTGACTCTCAAACTTTGGTTCTTTTTCCAGATTATAATTGTACAATGTCCAGCCAATGATGGAACCAAAATCTAGTTAGTGTCTCTGGAGTTTTCATTTCCAATACTATGACAGCAATCTTTACTGACTCTTACTCTACTTTGGATTTCAGACTTACACACTTAAATGGTTGCTATCATGAAATGGTAATGACTCACTCTAGAAGGGCTGATTTTTAGAGAGAATGATATTTACTTTGGGACCTAAGCTGCTCTAGAGATATCAGCTATGCAACTTGGGGAAGGAAAGACTCATTTTGAGAAACATTGCAGTAGTACATATATTGCTATTATAGAGTAGTTATAATGTGATTTATAAAGTGATTCTTCACTGCAGAAACACACTCAAGGGACCTTAAATACTGAATGCTGTTAGTGCATTGCAGGTCAGATTAGGCTTCACATGACCTCTCGAACAGGTTATCTAGGTACAAGCAATGTGCATCTAAGAGGAAAAGTCACTGAGGCTCTGCATGGCTGTCAGGGGAGAGTGAAATGAAGGGACGCCATGCCAGGAGAGAAAAAGTCACCTGGTGCAAAGTGAGATTTTTCTTAATAAGTAGATAATTAAGGGCAATTATAGATATAGTTCTTTCAGCATACTTCACAGGCTCCATTACAAGGGAGAAGTTACAATTGTTGACTCATAAGCTTGTTTTTAAGGAGCTGAACTCCCTGGCTACCCTCCTCCAGGTGAGTCAAATCTGACTGAGAAGAAGAATGGTGCTGAAAACCTCAGCTGTTGGGATCCTGGAGGTTGCCCAAGCCCTGCTGTTCATAGTGACCCTACCAGTCAGACAATGGAATTAAGCTGATACACTCACTACCTGTCTGAGAAGTGCATGCTGATTTACATATATACGTAATCTTACTGAGAGTTCCTTTGAAATTAAACACTTTCATTAGTTATTTACAACCACTTGATTTCATTCCACATATTTTTCCCTCCAAATATGGGCTCATTAGATGGTAGTAAATAAAAGCAGTCTGGGTACAGGAAATAAAGTGTTCTTCCCCTGAGGTTATTGCAGGGAAGCATGAGCAGAGGCAAGATTTGCTATTTCAGGAAAGCTGGCTCAGGCTGTATTTGAGGGCTGGGATCCTGAGCACAGCTGTCCTCAATCTCACTGAGGAGAGTTGCCAGGTTTACATTGTTTAAACACTTAACTAAATTAGCTATGAAAAGAAGGATGGGAGGAGCCCTGCTTGGTAGGGAAACTCAGTCCTTCTGGCTCAACGCACTTTACACACACACACACGCACACTGAGTTTTTCTCTAGAATCTGGCAAAAGCAACTGGAAAGAGATTGTTTGCCCCTTATAGAAAGATTAAAAACAACAGCAACAATGTTTTGTTGCAAAGCAAACTCCATGTTTTACACAGTTTTTCCTGGTAGGAGATGGTCAGAGCTCCTGGGCTCTGGGCCTACAGGTTGGCTCAGAGTTGGAGTGGAACCCTGGATCAGAAGGTCAGGCATTGGCTTTGTGTCTGAAGACCTAAGGACAAGAACCCACGGGCTCCAATGCTGGGGGCAGAAAACACTGAAATGAAAGCAGGTACTGTAGGTATGACTTTCAGAAGCTCTTGGAAATCGTCCATGGTCTACTGGATTATTAGTTTAGCTACTTCTGAGGACAAGTACATCTAAGAACATTAAATATTCACATCGTCAAGTTGGAGTTGTCTCTAGTGGATGATCACAGAACTCTGTCACTGAAATTATCCTTGTTAGCATTTAACCAATGTGTTGAATGACACCATGGGAGACATTTGTCTAATGTTCTAATAACATAAATATGAGGGCACATATAAACTGGAAAACAGAATCATGATTTGAAATATTATAAATTTTTAAAAAACGTAAATTGAGCCAGGGTATGGGTTCCTAGGAGTAAATGGAAGATTCTAAAATTAGACTCTAGAAATTCATTTTATACCACAGCAAGGCAAATGAGCACCTAAAAATCTCTGAACCTCTTGTTAAGTACTTGGTAAGTCTTGGAGAGCCAGGACTTCCCTGCGGCCAAGAAAGACACAGTCCAAGCAGTGCAAGCAGACCCTGACCTGGCTCTGCTGAAGACCAATGAGCAATCTAGGAACAGATGTTTTCTCAAGGGAGACACTTGTAAAGGATTTTGGGTTATTCATTTTGGAAGAGAGAAGACTTTGCAAAGACAAGGTCTCCATCTCTGAGATGGAAGGCTGGAAGGGATTGCTCAGGCACATCTAGAGGACAGAAGTCACAGGGAAGAAGATTTAAGCTTAAAATATTCAAGGTGTTCAGAAAGGGGGTTCTTGCTTTGCAAAGTGAACACTGAGGGTCTGAATGGAGAAAAGAAGACCTGTGCTGGGAAAATGGCCTGGACCACTGCCAAGGTGCCTCTGGTACCATAATTCTATGAAGTGCAAGAAGGCATAGTTTAGTCCTCTTTAAGGAACAAAAACCACCTCTTTCTCTAGATAATGGTGCAAAACATCTTTAATGAATGGGAATTCTCAATTGACACTTGGGAGACTGAGTGGTAACTTCCCCAGGTGGAGAAAAGGTATTCAATCTTTCAGCCAAGAAAAGTCTTCTAGGTTGAGGAGGCCCAGCTGAGACCAAGGCACTTTCTGGTCTGGTTGGGCTTTCCAGGTCCCCTAGACAAGGGGTTTGCCTACCTGAGGATCCACCATTTGAGCTGGTGCACAGTGATTGAAGCACATTCTCCAAATTAGCCTCACTGTGTGGCTAATTTGGAGAATGTGCTGGACTACATATTCCTGGACTATAGCCAGATTGAAGTTCTCACACCCATCCTCAAAGATGGTGAGGGAACTGGTTGGTGTGTATATTTCTGGGGGTTGGGGATGGGTAGGAGAGCATTTGATAAAGCTGCATAGGCCCCAGAAACAATCACAGACCCTAGCCTGTAATTTTATTCCTAAACTAGTAGAAGACTTTCCAGACTGCCTCTGCTCTACTCTAAACTTGTGACAAACTTTGTTCCACCTTACACTGCTGCCTCTGCTTGCAGGATGACCCTGTCAGAATTTTCATATAAAGTGCAGATAATAGTGCATAACTTGGTGACTATTGTGGGGATTAAAAACCTAGGTGCCTATGCTGGATACTGTAGAACAGTCTAGAGCCCACATACCACAAGTACTGACATGTTTTGACACCTCAGGTTATTAATTGTTATTATTCTCATTATTAATGCAGGTAATTACATGCATGCACTTTCTCTTCTATATAGCCAGCTCTTTGAAGATAGGACTTGCATGTTATACATTTTGCTGTAATCTAAAACTAGTTCTGAGTTTGGTATATAATATTTGCCTAAGAAATATTTATTACATGAATGAATATTTTATATTTCAATATTATGTACCAGTAATTAGAGAAAGACTATCAAGATAATGAAGTGACTTTGAGGTAATATAAAAATAACAAGCAATTATTAATACTTTCTTTTGGCCAGACATTTTACATAATTCTCACAGTAACCATCAGAGGAACAAACTACTAAATTAATTTTAAAGATGGAAACATTAAGACTCAGAGTGTAGATAACTTGCCTGAAAGCATGTAGTATGGATTAGAGCTCCCTTCCCACCTGGGGTTTTACATAAAATCTTTTTCTCTCCACCATCAGGTGCTCTGATATTGGAGCAGATCATATTTCACCAGCAATATTGTATAGAGTGGGAATGGCCCCCCACCTCAATATACTTCCTGATCCAATGGCAGCATCTCATTTAACCCCTACATGGAGCCCCAGAGAAACCATGTTTTTTAACCCAGATTTTAATCAATAGCATCACACTTTCTGTCCACATTCTTGCTGAATATGACTTCATGGGGAGCATCTGTTCCAGAGAAGGGCTACCCCAGTTGACTTCTCTACTTCCTGTCCCTTAGGGCACTAATTTATGTCACATGTACAGGGAGAGACACACCTGAATGCATATCGACAATCATCAATATTTTTGTTATTCTTCTGTGGTCAAGAACATTCTGAAAGTAAAGATGAAGGTCCTCCTCCAAAATAAAACTCATTTTATAATTCTGGGGTGTCAATCCCTTTGAAAGTACTAAGGACTTCACTTTAATACCTATATTATGACTGATTTATTATAATATTTCCTAGATATATTGAAAAAATAAAAACTACATTATTTGGAAAGATATCTTGAAAATTAGTTAATTAGATGTCTTTAGATGACCTAAACTGACTGATAAAATATAGAATTATAGTTAAGTTACACACTGAAAATTTGTGATATCTTCATGTATATCAACAAGTTCATTTTTCTGCTTCCTTTGATGTCACAGAGTTCAATAAATCTGCCTGCATGATTTATTGCATATGCTGCACTGTTATGATTTTATTGAATATATTTCTTAATATCCCTCTTATGTGCTCTATTTTTAGTTAAGTTATGTGGACAGAACCAGTGGATAAAAAGAAAAACAAAGGTGAAAACTTTTCCTCCAAAAATTTATTATTTTAAATATATTTTATTGGTTATGCTATTACAGTTTTTCCAATGTTTCTTTCCCCTTTATCACCTCTCTGCCCTACACCTGCCTGCCCTCCAGCATTTCCCTTCCCTTCACATTTATGGCTTGTGCTTGTAAGTTCTTTGGCTTCTCTGTTTACTGTACCATTCTTAACCTCTCCCTGTCTATTTTATGCTTACCAAGTGTGCTTCTTATTCCCTGTACCTTACCCCTCATTCTTCCCCTCCCCTTCCTCACTGAAAACCCTCCACGTGATCTCCATTTCTGTGATTCTGTTCCTGTTCTAGATGTTTGCTTAGTTTTTGTTTTTAAAGTTAGGTTGTTGATTGTGAGTTTGTTGTCATTTTACTTTTCATAGGTTTTTTAGCTTCTTCTATTTCTTAGATAAGTCCCTTTAACATTTCATATAATAAGGGCTTGATAATGATGTATTCCTTTAACTTGACCTTATCTGGGAAGCACTTTATCTGCCCTTACATTCTAAATTATAACTTTGCTGGATAGACTAATCTTGGTTGTAGATCCTAACCTTTCATTATTTCAAATATTTCTTTCCAGCCCCTTCTTGCCTATAAAGTTTCTTTTGAGAAATCAGCTGATAGTCTTATGGGCACTCTTTTGTAGGTAACTCTGTCCTTTCCTTTTACTGCTTTTAAGATTCTCTCTTATCTTTAATTTTGAATAACTTCATGATGATGTGCCTTGGTGTGTGCTTCCTTGGGTCCAAATTGCTTTGGGATTCTACAGGCTTCCTGAATTTCCTGGAAGTCTATTTTCTTTGCCATACTGGGGAAGTTTTCCTTCATTACTTGTTCAAATAAGTTTTAAGTTTCTTGCTCTTTTCCTCTCCTTCCTGCACCATTATGATTCAGATGTCAGAGCACTTAAAGTTGTCCCATAAGTTCCTAATTCTCTCCTCACTTTTTTTGAATTCTTGTTTCTTCATTCTGTTCTGGTTGGATGCTTATTTCTTCCTTTGTTTCAAAACATTGATTTGAGTCCTGGTTTCTTTTTCTTCATTGTTGTTTCAGTGTATGTTTTACTTTACTTCATTTTGGGTAGTGTTCATTTGTTCTTTCATTTTGTGAGCGAGCTTGATCAGTTCTGTGAGTATTCCTGGTTATCAGTGTTTTGAACTCTGCATCAGATAGGTTTTCTATCTCCTCATCACTTAGCTCTTTTTCTGGGGCTTTGATCTGTTCTTTCATGTGGGCCATATTTCTTTGTCTTGGCACACTTGTTATGTTATAAGCAGGTGGAGCCTTAGGTATTTGCCAGGGCAAGGCAGCCCTCTTTGCTGTGTTGTGTCTATGGTGCTGTAAGTGGAGGAGGGGTCAGAAAGGGAACAATGCCACTCACTTTGTCTGCTCTTGCCCCACTTTCCAAGAACTCTCCTGTGAAACTAGGAGTTTCTCCCACCATGACAACCTCCAAAGTATTTTACTGCTAGCTTTAATTCTTAGTTTCCCATTCAATTAGTGCCGCCTCATCCATGAGATCCATAGCCTTGCTGCATATTCTCTCTGCTGGGCTGCCTATCTCCAGGCTCCACCCCTCCAACCAGTTTGGGTGAATCTTTCTTTAACTCCATGGTTGCCAGAGTTCCATGGAGTTTCATTTTCTGGCACATCTAGTCATTTGTTGTTTTTAAACTGGCTGTTATCCTTCCTTTGCTTGTGTGAGAAAGTGAAGTGTTTCTACCTGTGCCTCCACCTTGGCTGGAACTCTCCAGAAAATCTATTTATGAAATATACTTCTTTGATATTTTAGTAGAAAAACAATTTTGCACTTAGAAATTCCAGTTTACAATTTCTTTTATTTTTCACTTCTCTTTTACTTTAATGTAACTGTGTAAATGTTTACAATAGTATTTTCACAGTGTGTCTTTTTTAATTGTTGTTCAATTACAGTGGTCCCCCTTTTCTATATTACTGTCCCCTTGCCCTATCCACTGTTCCTCCCACATTCAATCCTTCCCCCACCCATTGTCTTAGCCCAAGGATCCTTTATACATGTTCCTTGATGACACTTCCCCTTCTTTCCACCATTATCACCCTCCCTTCTGGTTACTGTCAGTTTGTTCTTTATTTCCATGTCTCTAGTTCAATTTTACTTGTTTGTTTGTTTCATTGATTAGGCTCTACTTATAGGTGAGATAATATGGTATTTGTCTTTAATGGCCTGCCTTACTTCACTTAGCATAATGCTCTCCAGTTCCATTCATACTGTTGCAAACAGTAGGAGTTCCTTCTTCTTTCTGCTGTGTAGTATTCTGTTGTGTAATGTACAACAATATTTTGACCCACTCATTCATGGATGAGCACTTAGGCTGTTTCCAGCACTGGACTATTTTAAGTTGCTCTGCTAAAACATTGTGGTGCATAGGTTATTTTGAGTTGGTGTTTCAGGATTTTTAGGGTATAGATTTGCCTAGTGAAAAAGCAGTTTCATTTTTAGTTTTTTGAGAAAATTCCATAGGGTTTTCCACAGTGGCTGCACCAATCTGCATTCCCACCAACAGTGTATTAGGATTCCCTTTTCTCCACAAACTTGCAAGAACTTGTTTGTTGATTTGGTAATAATGGACATTTTCACCAGTATGAAGTGGTATCTCATTGTGGTTTTAATTTGCATCTCTCTGATGGCTAGTGATGCTAAGCATCCTTTCATATGTATCTGGGCCCTCTGTATGTTCTGCTTGGAGAAGTGTCTGTTCAGGTCCTTTGCCCATTTTTTAATTGGGTTGTTTGCCTTCCTGGTGTGGAATCATGTGAGTTCTTAATATGTTTTGGAGATCAAACCCTTGTCTGAGGTATCATTGGCAAATACATTTTCCCATACATTTGGTTCCCTTTTCAGTTTACTGATATATTCTTTAGCTGTAGAGAAGCTTTTTTAATTTGAAAAAGTCCCATTTGTTTATCCTTCCTTTATGTCCCTTGCTTTAGGGGATATATCAGTGAAAATACTGCTGCATGGAATATCTGAAATTTTCCTATGGTCTTCTCTAGGACTCTAATGGTATAACAACTTATATTTAAGTCTTTTATCCATCTTGAGTTTATTTTTTGTGTATGGTGTAAGCTGGTGGTCAAATTTAATTTGTTTTCAAGTAGCAGAAAAAGAGATAAATGAAATGGAAGTAAGCGTTTTATTTTTATACAAAACTATTTCCCCTCCTTCAGAAGAACAAATATTACACATATTTGTTTAGTTGCTTGACTGGTGAGCAGGTAAGCACAGTTGGAAATATTATTTATAAATGTCAGGGTTTGAAATATTATTTATAAATGTCCATAGTTCTTTTTCATTTTAGCAGACATATGCCACCACTCAAGTCTGCTGTTGTAACACAATAGCAGACACAGAAAGCTCATGAAAACATAGGTATGGCATTCTCCAATAAAACTTCATTCATAAAACAGGCTGTTTGGGCTCTCAGGTGAAGTTTGCCAGCCCCTACTATGGGGAGTCAAACAAACTTTGTCTCTACCACAACCTATAAGTGATTGCAGTCTATAAACCTCAGTTTCCTCATCTGTAGAATGGTCATTATAACATACTTCAAAGATCTACTGAGGATTAGACGAAATGCAGTGCTTCGGAAGCATAATTAAATGTCTGCTCCCAAAAGAAAAAGAAAGATCATTCACACTGTAAATGGGATCTATGCAGAGTTTTATTGTAGATGTGAGCTTAATTAGGAATAATCCTGCCCCATGGGTATTCATCAGCTTTTTGCCTTTGGCTTACTCAAAAGGTTTAAAAAAGAAATAAATAACTACATGGCATGTATTAATGTTAAATATATTTTTCCTATATTTCTCAATGAGACCACAACGATTATCTGTACAAAACAAGTCCTTATACAATCTTATCTTGTCCAGCAAGGTTTTTATATTTCTACTTCCTAGGCAATATTACACACTATTTTCCTATTTTGCAATGGATGCCGGGAAGCTCCCCATTAATTCTGTGGTTCAACTATGAAAATCCAGGAGTTCAAACTTTGTAACATTAATTAAAATAATGGCACATACTTTTTATTGAGCACCTACAATTTGCTAGCCACTAATCTAGGTACTAGGTTATGGAGGACACAGCTCACATGTTCCTGATCTCTTGGAGCCTATTTCTCAGTAAAGAAATGAAATGATGAATATGGAGGCAGAAACATTACATAAACTCAGAGTGGCAGAGTGTGAAAGAGACAAAGCATCATTACACAACAGAGCGTGATGAAGAGAAGAGTGTACCTTAGAGGTCATTGGGGACAGCCTCTAAGAAGCCACATGAAGTGGCAGGCAAGAGGAGAATGCAGGCCTGTGTATAGAACATGTGTGGTATGTTGAGGCCTAGCAAACAAGCTGGAGGGGCTAGAGCAGAATGGGATTGGAGATGGCTGAGTGAGGTGAACCAAGGCCTTTGTTGCTCATCTCAGTTAAATGAGTAGCCTCCGAGGAGCTTCCAGCTATGGGGCCTGGAAGTCTGAATTTACACCACACCCTAAACATGCTTCATGACTTGAATAACATCTCTCTCCCTACCTGTCACTTGCCTGAAGCTCTCATTCTTGAGGCAAATCTGGTGGGCTTTTAAAATAGCATCTACTTAACAGAATGGAGAACATAATGTCTGATACATCTGATAAGGAGGTAATATCTAAAATTTATAAAGTGCTTATAAAACCCAACATCAAAAAACAGACAACTCAATTAAAAATGGGCAAAGGGCCTGAATAGACACTTCTCCAAAGAGGACATATGGATGAACAATAGACACATGAAAAGATTCTCAACATCACTAATCATCAGAGAAATGTAAATTAAAACCACAATGAGATACCATCTCACACTTGTCAGAATGGGTAGCATCAATAAATCCACAAAAAATGAGTGTTGGTGAGGATATAGAGAAAGGGAATAGTTGTGTTGTTGGTGGGAATGCGACTGGTGCATCCACTGTGGAAAGCAGTATGTAGATACCTCAAAAACTTAAAAATGGATCTGCCTTTTTCCCTGGTGATCCCACTTCTGGGAATATATTTGAAGGAATATGAAACACTAATTCAAAATAACATAAGCACCCCTATGTTCACTGCAGTGTTATTTACAGTTGCCAAGATGTGGAAGCAGCCTAAGTATCCATCAATAGATAGTGCATAAAACACCTGTGGGACATTTACACAGTGGAATACTGCTCAGCCATAAAAAATAAAATTTTACCTTTTGCATCAGTATGGATGAACCTGTGGAACATTAAGCTAAGTGAAATAAACTAGTCAGAGAAAGACAAATATCATATTATTTCACTCATGTGTGGAATCTAGTGAATGAACTAAACAAACAAGAAAAGTGGGGACATATTCATAAATGGAGAGCAGATGACAGCTAGTGGGGAGGGAGTTAAGGGGTAGAGAGATTGAGCAAAAGGTAAAAAGGACTCATGGACATTGACAACAGTGTGGTGATTGCTAGAGAGAGGGATATAAGGGAACTAAATGGTAATGAAAAAATAAAATAAAGATTAAATTTTTAAAAAAGTATCTACTTAAAAATTTACATATAATAATGTCACATCATTTATTACACAGTTCTATGAGCATGCACAGAGTCATGTAACCACCCCCTGCCAAGTAGAACTCATCTCATCCCTGAACAATTACCTTAGAAGCATTGGATCTCCTGATCTTTACCTACCTCCCTTGCCATGAACTTTTGCTGTTCTTTATCACTTTTCTTAAACATTGGGTTTTTCAGAGTTTTATACTAAATCCTTTTCTCCTGTAATTCTGTATGTATTTGCCCCCAAGATACCACCCTCCCCTCGCTCCTCCCTCTCCAGATGTCTGCAAGGATAAACGGACCCTCACCTTCCATGAGGCTGTTAAGAAGTCAGTTCACAGTGGCCATCTTTCCTGACTCCCACCTCAGCTTCCCTAGCATTTCCCACTGTATTTTCTACTGTGTGTCTTTTGATATACCCTCCCATGCCCTGTTATGCAATTTACTGATTCATTTGCTTATTTCTATATCCCCACTAAAATATAAGACCCAGAGGCAGGGAACCTTGCTACATTTATAGCATCTAGAAACTGTGCTTGGCACATTATAAGAGTTCAATAACTATTTGTTGGATGATTGACTGTTAAATAATACTGATGACCTGGTACTTACTTGGACATATTACTTCGATGATCCTGGTCCCTCAAAGGCACCCCTCAACACCATTCTCAACTACAACTTCCCTGGGGGGGCAATTAGGATCCTACTACTCTGGTACAGATTTGGGATTCTGAAGCCGAGACTTCTGTGGGGAGAGGGAGATGTGGGCTGAACCTGAGATCCACTGATACAACCAAGGAGTTTCTAAGGCTTCAGGGTCAAGGGATGTGCCTTGTGAGGGGAAGGGCAGTATCTGCAGATAAGGGTTTGGACTTAGAGCAGGATGTTCCACCAGCATTTGTATGCCTCCTGTGTTCTGAAGTGAGATGCCAGCTTGTCTTCTCAGGAACAGTGAATTAAAGAGGCTGAAAGAGAGCATTTAGTTTTGGGAAGCACATTGGTGAGCTATTGCATTTTCTATGCCTCATCATGTTCTCCCTTTCCTCGGGTCAAGTTAGGGGGCTTTGTTTAGGTTAGTCAGAGATCCAGAATATGAGTTTTCTGCAGTATGTGGGCTGCAGCTAGATTCAGGCCTGGCTGTCTCAGAAATGGCCTCAAGGTCTAGATTTTGTCAGACAAAAAAATGCATGAGTGTGTCCCCCTTACCATAGGAGAGTCAGCCTAGACAGACCTTTAAGACCAGAAAGGTCACCCTCAAGGACAGTGGTGCCCCAATAAAGGGTGTCAGTGTATGGACTGAAGAAGAAAGGGTCCCAGAGTTAAGGTTCTTTGGAGAGCACACAAATCACCTATGAAAACCTAAGGAGAAACTTTGGATGATGGCAGGACCTATCAAGTAGAACAGCTGTCCTCACTTTTTCCTTCCCAAACCTGGAGGAGTGAAAAATTGGCAGGAAGCAAAGCAAGAAGTGGGATGGAAGGAACAACCATGGGGAGTAAGGACATAGAAGCAGGCTCATGGTGGGCAGGCTTCAGTTTGAGGTGGAGCCACACTGAGAACAAGCTTCAAACTTAATTAAGTTCATTGTTGTGATGATTCCAGGCAAATGGACACTCAATGATGGAAATGAGACTATATTTGTAAGCAGAAGTGCTTAGAGAAAGCTTTTATTTCCTGAGATCACCTGACACAGACCATTACTCACTCTAGGGGCAACAAGAAAGAAGTGACAGATTGGCAGGTAAACCTGGTACTTTGTGACCCTGCTATGATGAAACCTGAGCCTTTCCACTACTGATGAAGGAAAGAGATGAAGTTGCAAATACCTGAGGCAGAGGTTCACAGGGGTGTGCACAAAGGCTTGGACAGAGTAGGAGGGAGAAGGGGCTGAGTCTGGAGCAGGGAGAAGATGGTGACAACATGGGAGGATGTTACAGGCTGAACTCTGTGCCCAGTTTCATATGTTGAAGTCCTAAACTTATGATACCTCAAAATGTACTTGGATATAGGGTCTATTAAGAGGTAATTAAATTAAAATGGGGTAATTAAGGTGAACCCTAACTCCACATTACTGGTGTCCTTATGAGAAGTGATTCATTCACAGATGGACCCAGAGGAAAGACCATGTGAAGATAAAAGGAGAAGATGGCCAACTACACCAAGGTGAAATGCCTCAGAAGAAATCAAACTGTTGACACCTTGATCTCAATTTTTCAGCCTTCAGAACTGTTGTTTAAGTCACCCAGCCTGTGGTTACTTTGTTAGGGCAGCACAAGCAAATTAATACATCTCCTATTTTGAATTGAATTTATTGGGGTGACATTGGTTAATAAAATTTTATAGGTTTAAAGTATACAATTCTATAACACATCATCTGTATATTGTATTTTGCATGCACCACCCCAAGTCAAGTTTCCTTCTGTCCTCATTTATCCCTCCATTACTCTCTTCTAATTTCCCCTACATGCCTTTCCCTGTCTGGTAATCACCATACTGCTGTCTATCTATGAGTTGTTTTCTTTTCTTAATCTCTTCACATTTTTCACTCAGTCCCCAATCTTTTCCTTTCCTCTCTGATAGCTTTCAGTCTGTTCTCTGTGAGTCTGTTGATATTTTGTTAGTTTATTTTGTACATTACATTCTGTTTATAAATGAACACTTCCTATTGATTTCCTTCATTTCTTGTGATAATTCTTGTATATTTAGTCTTATTATTTCAAAAAAAATACCAAGTTTTCAGAAAGAAAAATTTCTGACTTATTCCTAAATGTCTATCTCAGTTCACCTTACTCCCATGGGGCTTTGTCTATCTTGGGTGCTCAGTAAATATTTAAACAATGTTTCCACAGGAAGAAAATTCAGTATAAGAGGTGACCAACACAGAGGACAGGGTATAGGCACTGGACCAGAGAGGGATTCAGCTCCAGATTTGGTCTGAGGATAGCAGCAGGGTTTGGGGAGTTATGCTTTAGCTACTTTAGTAACTGTCCCGTTGCTTTGGATCACTGAGTCTGAAGTCTCTGCAGTTATTTACAAGGCTGTTGGAAGACACAGTGATGGTGATCTATTCTGCTGCAGCTTCTAGGATTTATTTCCAGGAAGCACAATAGATGGAAAACAGAATGTGGACCTTTGTTCTCCATGATCTTGGTAGCCCCTTGTTTCAAGGAATACTCCTAACTTTATGCCATAGCCTGAGAAGGCATATTCCACTTAAGCCAGAACTGGAAGGGCAAGTGAGTACTGGATACTGGTTGCAGTTGTTTTGAAGAATTTTCTCAGTTGTTTCTACTGATGAAAAAAATATTATGCCTAGCAGCATAATGATTTCTGGCTAAACTAAACCAACCTCATGAGTTTATGAACCATTTTTTATCGATCATTTTCTAAAGTAAACCTGCAATGAATACTTCCTATAAACACTTCCCATTTTCACTTTTTACATTGTATTGTTTTACTGTCCCTACAAAAGGAAACAAAATGCTGGCAATTTTTTAAATTTTTCCAATTACAGTTTAAATTCAGTATTATTTTGTATAAGTTTCAGGGGTAGAGCATAGTTCTTGGACATTCATATACTTCTCAAAGTGTTTCCTCTATTTCCAGTACCCACCTGGAACTGTACATAGTTATTACAATATTATTAAGTATATCCCCTAAGCTGTACTTTACTTTGCTGTGAGTATTTTGTAACTACCAATTTATACTTCTTAATCCCTTCATTTTTTTCACCTAGTCCTCCAACACCCTCCTCTCTGCCAATCATCAGTATCTTCTCTGTGATGATGTGTCCATATCAATTTTATTTGCTTATTCACTTTATTCTATAAATACCATATATAAGTAAAATGATATAGTACTTGTTATTCTCTGACTGAATTACTTCACTGAGCATGATACCCTCTATCTAGGTTCATCCATGGTGTTTTAAATGATATCTCCACTTCTTTATTCACTTGTCTATTGATGGACTTAAATTGTATCCATATCTAGGTTATTGTAAATAATGCTGCAATAAACATAGGAATGAACATATACTTTGGAATCAGTGTTTTTGTTCTGATATACACCAAGAAGTGGAATTGCTTGGTCATAAGGTGGTTCCATTAAAAAAATTGTTAATCAGGTACAATTGTCTCCATTTCCCCACCACCACTCCATTTTTAGCCCTGGCTAGTGTGGCTCAGTGGATTGAGTGCTGGACTGCAAAGAAAAGTGCCTCCAGTTCGATTTCTAGTCAATTCACATGCCTGGATTGTGGGCCAAGTCCCCAGTTGGTGGTGTGTGAGGGGCAACCACACATTGATGTTTTTCTCTATCTCTTTCTCTCTTTCTTCCCCTCTCTCCAAAACTAAATAAAACCTTTAAAAAATAAACTCAAGATGGATAAAAGACTTCAATATAAGTTGTGATACCATTAAAGTCCTAGAGTAGAACATAGGCAGGAAAATTTCTGATATTCCATGCACCAACATTTTCACAGCAATATCCCATAGAGCAAGAGATAAAGGAAAGAATAAACAAATGGGACTTTTTCAAATTAAAAAGCTCTTGCATGGTTAAAGAAAACATTAGTAAATGAAAAAGGAACCAATCATATGTGGAAATATATTTGGCAATGATATCTCAAACAAGAGTTTGATTTTCAAAATATATAATGAACTCACATGACTCCACACCAGAAAGACAAACAACCCAATTAAAAAATGGGCAAAGGACCTGAACAGACACTTCTACAAGGAGGACAAGTAGAGGATTCAGAGACATATGAAAAGATGCTGAGCATTATTAGCCATCAGAGACATGCAAATTAAAACCACAATGAGATATCACTTCACACCAGTCAGAATGATCATCATAAACAAATCAACAAACAACAAGTGTGGACTGGACATGGAGAAAAGGGAACCCCAGTGCATTGTTGGGGGAATTACAGACTGGTGCAGCCAGTATGAAAAACTTTATGGAATATCCTCAGAAAACTAAAAATGGAACTGTATTTTGACCCAGCGACTTCACTGCTACAATTATATTCTAAGAACACTGAAACACTAATCCAAAAGAACCTATGCACCCCAATGTTCAGAGCAGCACCCTACACAATAGGCAAGTGCTGGGAGCAACCTAAGTGCCAATTAGTAAATGAGTGGATCAAAAAAAGTATAGTACATTTACACAATGGAATACTATGCAGCAGAAAGAAAAAGGAGCTCCTATCATTTGCCATAGCATGGATGGTACTAGAGAGCATTATATTAAGTGAAGTAAGCCAGGCCATGAACGACAGACACCATATGATCACACCTTTTACAGGAACCTAACCAACAAAGAAAAAAGCAAGCAAACTATAACCAGAGACATTGAAATTAAGAACAATCTGACAGTAACCAGAGGGGAGGTGGGAGGACATAATGGGGAGGGGAAAGAAAGAGAGGTTTTCAGGAACAACTATAAAGAACACACTGACAAAACCAAGAGGGTGTGGAATCAGGGGAGGAAGGTGGGGATGGGTGGGGTGGGGAGGAAAGGTTGTGGGGAAAGGCAGACAACTGTATTTGAACAACAATTTTTAAAAAGTTATAAATAAATACAGAATATTTATAACTAAATTCTGGGGATTTCTGGGCCCCCCTGCTATATATCAGAAAAAAATATTGCTATGAACAATGTGTGAGATTTCACTTTGTATGTTTTATTCTAGGAATTTTATGGTTTGGGGTCAACATTTAAGTCTTTAATACATTTTGAATCTATCCTTGGGTGTGGCATAAGAAGATGGTCTAGTTTTAATTTTCCACAAGTTTCTCTCCCATTTTTCCCAAACCACTTATTGAATAAATTATCTTTTGCCCATCATATGTGCTTACTTCCTCTGTTGATATTAATTGACTATAAATTTGTGACTTTATTTCTGGACCCTCTATTCTGTTCCATTAATCTATGTGTCTTTTTTTTATTCCAATGTCATGCTGTTTTGATAAATATGGTCTCATAGTACTGGTTGTTATTAAGTAGTGTGATGCCGCCAACTTTATTCTTTTTCTCAAGATGACTTTTGCTTTGTTTTGTTGTTTAGGTCCCTGTTAAAGGTGAAATCATATGGTATTTATCTTTCACTGACTGGCTTATTTTGCTTAGTATAATGCTTTCCAGTTGCATACATGATGTTGCAAAGGGTAGGAGCTCCTTCTTTCTTTCTGCTGCATAGAATTCCATTGTGTAAATGTACCAGAGTTTTTTGATCCATTCATTTACTGATGGGCATCTAGGTTGCTTCCAGCACTTAGCTATTGTAAATTGTGCTGCTGTGAACATTCTGGTGCAAAGGTTCTTCTGGATTGGTGTTTTAGGATTCTTAGGATATAATCCTAGCAGTGGAATTGCTGGGTCAAAAGGCAGATCCATTTTTACTTTTCTGAGGAAGTTCCATACTGCTTTCCACAGTGGTTGTACCAGTCTGCAGTCCCACCAACAGTGGACTAGGGTCCCTTTTTATCCACAACCTCTCCAACACTTGTTGTTTTGCTTATGATGGCCATTCTGACTGGTGTGAAGTGGTACCTCATTATAGTTTCAATCTGCATCTCTCTGATAGCTAGCGATATTGAATATCATTTCATGTGATTTTAGATCTTCTGTATGTCCTCCTTGGAGAAGTGTCTGTTCAAGTCCTTTGCCCATTTTTTTAATTGGGTTGCTTGTCTTCTTAGAGTGTAATCATGTAAGTTCTTTATATATTTTGGAGATTAAGCCCTTGTCTGAGGTATCATTGGCAAATATGATTTCCCATACAGTTGATTCACTTTTTATTTCCATACTGTTTTCTTTAGCTGTGCAGAAGCTTTTTAATTTGACGAGGTCCCATTTGTTTATTCTTTCCTTTATGTCTCTTGCTCTAGGGGACATGTTAGTAAAAAAGTTTTTGTGTGATATATCTGAGATTTTCCTACCTATGTTCTCCTCTATTACTTTAATGGTGTCATGATTTATATTTAAGTCTTTTATCCATCTTGAATTTATTTTTGTATAGGGTGCAAGTTGATGTTCTAGTTTCATTTTTTTGCACATAGGTGTCCAGTTCTCCCAGCACCATTTGTTGAAGAGGCTATTTTTACTCCATTTTATGTTGCTGCCTCCTTTATCAAATATCAATTGACTGTAGAGACTTGGGTTTATTTCTGGGCTCTCTGTTCTGCTCCATTGGTCAATGTAACTGTTTTTATGCCAGTACCAGGCTGTTTTGATTACAGTGGCCTTGTAGTATAGCTTAGTGTCAGGTATTATGATCCCTCCTACTTTACTCTTTTTTTCTCAAAATTGCAGTAGATATTCAGGGTCATTTATGGTTCCATATAAATTTTTGAAGTGTTTGTTCTATGTCTGTGAAATAAGCCATGGGTACTTTAATAAATATCGCGTTGAATGTGTAAATTGCTTTGGGTAGTATGGACATTTTAATGATATTAATTCTCCCAATCCATGAACATGGTATATGTTTCCATTGGTTTGTGTCTTCCTTGATTTCTTTCTTCAGTGGTATATAGTTATCTGAATACAGGTCTTTTACCTCTTTGGTTAAGTTTATTCCTAGGTATTTTATTTTTCTTTTTGCTGTTTCAAATGGGAGTTTTTCCTTGATTTCTGCTTCTGCTGTTTCATTGGTGATGTACAAAAATGCCTTTGATTTCTGGATATTGACTTTGTATCCCGCTGTGTTGCCAAATTCGTTTATTAGGTCAAGCAGTTTTTTGGTAGAGTCTATAGGATTTTCTACCTACACTATCATGTCATCTGCAAACAATGACAGTTTCATTTCCTCCTTTACAATTTGGATGCCTTTTATTTCCTTTTCTTGTCTGATTGCTGTGGCCAAAACTTCCAATGCTATATTGAATAAAAGCAGTGAAGGTGGACAACCTTGTCTTGTTCCTGTTCTTAGTGGAAAAGATTTTAGTTTTTGCCCATTGAATATGATGCTGGCTGTAGGTCTCTCATATACGGCCTTTATTATGTTGAAGAAGGTTCCCTCTATTCCCACTCTGCTGAGGGTTTTTATCATAGATGGGTGCTGTACCTTATCAAATGCTTTTTCTGCATCTATTGATATGATCATGTGATTTTTGTCTTTGCTTTTGTTTATATGATGTATTACATTTACTGATTTGCGAATATTGAACCATCCTTGCATGCCTGGGATGAAATCCACTTGGTCATGGTGGATGATCTTTTTAATGTATTGTTGGATGCGGTTTGCCAGTATTTTGTTGAGGATTTTTGCTTCAATGTTCATCAGAGATATTGGCCTAAAGTTTTCTTTCTTCATTGTGTCTTTATCTAGTTTTGGAATTAGGATGATGTTGGCCTCATAAAAAGAGTTTGGGAGTCTTCTGTCTTTTTGGGTTTTTGGGAATAGTCTGTGAAGGATAGGGTTTAGCTCTTCCTTAAATGCTTTGTAGAATTCTCCTTGAAACCATCTGGTCCAGGGCTTTTGTGTGTTGGGAGTTTTTTAATTACTGCTTCAATTTCTTTTGCTGTTATTGGCCTGTTCAGGTTTTCTGCTTCTTTTTCATTGAGTTTTGGAAGATTATATTTTTCTAGAAATTTGTCCATTTCATCCAAGTTTTTAAATTTCTTGACATACAGTTCTTCGTAGCAATTTCTTACAATTCTTTGTATATCTGTGGTGTCAGTTGTAATCTCTCCTCTTTCATTTCTGATTGTGTTTATTTGGGTCTTCTCTGTTTTTTTCTTGATGAGTCTGCTTAAAGGCTTGTCAATTTTGGTTATCGTTCCAAAGAACCAGCTCCTGCATTCATTGATCCTTAGAAGTGTGCATTTTGTCTCTATGTCATTTAATTCTGCTCTGATCTTGGTTATTTCCTTCCTTCTATTTGCTCTGGGCAGTCTTTGTTGTTGTTCCTTGAGTTCTTGTACACGTAGGGTTAGGTTGTTTGTTTGAAATATTTCTATCTTTTTTAGGTATGCCTGTATCGCTATGAACCTCCCTCTCAATAGTGCCTTTGCTGTGTCCCATAAGTTTTGGGTTGTTGTGAGTTCATTTTCATTTGTTTCCTGAAGCCTTTTGATTTCTTCCCTAATTTCATTCTTGACCCATTCATTGTTTAATGGCATGCTATTTAATCTCCATGATTTTGAGTGTTTTGGGTTTTTTTCCTTGGGATTGGTTTCTAGTTTCAGTCCTTTTTTATCTGAGAAAATGCTTGGTGCAATTTCGATTTTCTTAACGTTGTTGAGACTTGTTTTGTGTCCTATCATGTGGTCTGTATTTGAAAATGTTCCGTGTACATTTGAAAAGAATGTGTATTTAGCTTGTTTGGTATGGAGGGCTCTAAATAGATCAGTCAAGTCCATTTCATTTAGGGTATTGTTCAATGCCACGATATCTTTATTGATATTTTTTTTTAAGATCTGTCCATTTTTTACAGTGGGGTGTTGAAATCCCCCACTATAATTGTGTTGCTGTCAATATCCTTCTTGCAGTCCTCTAGGATTTTCTTTATGTATTTGGGTACACCTATATTGGGTGCATATATATTTACAATATTGATGTGTTCTTGGTGGATTCTTCCCTTGAGTATTATGAAGTGACCTTCTGGGTCTGTCTTTATGACACTTTTTTGGAAGTCTGTTTTGTCTGAAATGAGTATTGCTACCCTGGCTTTTTTTCCCTGTCCATTTGCTTGGGAAATTTGTTTCCAGCCCTTCATTTTCAGCCTGTGCAGGTCCTTTATTCTCAGGTGGGTCTCTTGTAGGCAGCATATGTGTGGGTCATGTTTTCTTATCCATTCAGCTATTCTATGTCTTGATTGGAGCTTTTAATCCATTTACATTTAAGGTTATTATTAATAGGTACTTATTCATTCCCATTTATGTACATGTGTTCCTCTCTTTCTTTCTCTTTTCCTTCTTTTTCTTAAACCAGACCCTTTAGCATCTCTTGCAGGGCTGGTGTAGTGGATGTATATTCTTTTAGACTTTTTTTTGTCTGGGAAGCTTCTTATTTCACCTTCTATCTTGATTGAAAGCCTTGCTGGGTAAAGTAGCTTTGGTTGCAGGCCTCTGGTTCTCATTACTTGGAATATTTCTTGCCATTCTCTTCTGGCTTGAAGTATTTCCATTGAGAAATCAGCTGTTAGCCCTATTGGGGCTCCCTTGTATGTTACTTCCTTTTTCTCCCTTGCTGCCTTTAATATTCTCTCCTTGTCTTGAAATTTTGCCATTTTAATTATGATGTTCCTTGAGGTGGGCCTCCTTGGGTTCCTCTTGATTGGAACTCTTTGTGTTTCCTGGATTTGTGTGACTTTTTCTCTCATCAATTTGGGGGAGTTTTCCTTCATTACTTTTTCAAATAGGTTTTCTATCCCTTGCTCATCTTCTTCTATTTCTGGAATCCCTATTATATGGATATTATTATGTTTCATATTGTCTTGCATTTCTCTTAATCCCTCTTCATTTTTTCTGAGCCTCTTTTCCTTTTCTTGTTCTTTCTGGGTGTTTTTTTCTACTTTGTCCTCCAATTCACTGATCCAATCTTCTACTTTATCGATCCTGCTTTTCTTTCCCTCTACTGTGTTCTTCAGTTCAGAAATTGTATTCTTCATTTCCTCTTGGCCTTTGATGAGAGTTTCTATTTCCTTTTTCATATTGATATAGTTTGCAGTGAGATCATTGTAGCTTCCCTGTAGTTTCTGGAAGCTCATTGTGAGCTCATTGAACTTCCTTATAATCATTGTTTTGAACTCAATATCTGATAGGTGAGTCACCTCTATTTCATTTAGCATTCTTTCTGAGGCTTCCTCCTTTCCCTTCATTTGCAGATTGTTTCTTTGTCTTCTCATTGTTCCTGAGACTCTTCTTGTTAACCTGTGTTTCTTAACTTGATCTGTTCTGGTTCTTTGTGTTTATGGTATAAGCTTCTGTGGTAGAATAACTGTGAGATTCAATGGTGTAGTCTCTTTTGGGTATCCTGGTGTTCACAGCTTCCCCCTACTCTTTTTTGTGATCAGTTGGAGGAGTAAGGCAAAATGGGTTAAGACAGCGAACCAGTATTCTATGATATTTACAGTAGCAGCCAGTAGAGAAGAGATGGGAGATCCTTTGGCTATGTATAGTGTTAACCGTGGTCTTCCACCCCACTATCCATGTTTTAGAAAGTATGGAAAGAAGATAAGACCTTTAGTGGGGAGGAAAGTGTTGTTAGTTGAATCTATAAAGCTGTGAGGCTGTGGGAGGTCGTTTTCTGAGATAAGGTGGGAATAAAGAATAGTAAATAGGAGTAGTGTGTAAAAGTATAGAGATAACCCCTACATTAATAGAGTTTAGGGAGTTGCGAAGTGAGCTGCAATCTGGGAGGGGTGTTAAGTTGTATTTACAAGTGTATGGAATAAGTCTTATTTACAGTAATATTGAAGTAACCATCTTGTGACAGATTCTATGAGATCTAGGTAACAAGAATAAGGAGTTAGTATCTTCAGTGGTGTACTAATGGAACCCAAGTGAGGGACAGTGAATTATCAACACACTCTGAATGAGATAACAGGGGGAACCTATGAAATAACAGTATAACTAGCCAAGTAAAGAAGATTATACAGAAAGAAAAAAAATGCCAAAAGACTATTAAAATAAAAAATGTCAGAAAAGAGAGAAAAAGATACTATAAATTTGCAGTAATTTGCAGGCAAGAAAACCATAAACAAACAAACAACAAAAAAACAGAAGGTAGATTGCAGGAGAGATAGATTTGGAGTGGAAGTAGTAGCACTAGGATGGATGTAAGAGAAACATAAGGAATTGAGATATATAAAAATAATGAGTTAAAAAATAAAAAGTTGCTTAATAAACTAAAACAAGATAAAATGAAATAATCAAAACATCAACAGTGGGATAAGAGGAATAAGGAGAAGAAAAAGAAAGAAGAAAAAAAAAACACGCACAGGCACACACACACAGAAGGAAAGAAAAGGAAAAAAAAAACAAACATTTCTTGGTTTGTAACTGGCCAAACCAGTTTTTCTGCTTTGCCAGTTCACACGGGCTGAGGGGCGGTTAGAATGCTTTTCACCCTTCAAATTCAGAACTCAGCTTTCCCCAGAAAGAATGGCTGAGTTCTTTCTGTGCTCAGGGTGCAAGCTCCAGAGATGGCAAGGGTTTGCGCCCCTCCCCCAACTTCGCCACCACAGGCTCTATATTTGGCAAAGCTCCTGCCTCTTTTCCGAGTCCAGAGTCCAGGGTGCACACTGCGGGGGCTGCGAGGAGTAGAGTGCTTCCCTGCCACTGTCAGGCTCCACTTTCATGGGAAGCACCCACCTTTCCTCTGCGTCTCCTCCGGGTCACGGTGCACTCTCCAGGTTTTGGGAGGGGATGCGCACTTTCTTTTACCACCGCTGTGGGCCTCAGGAACCTGTGAAGTGCTGTGTCCTTTCTGGACTCCCCTCTCGAGAGTCAGGTATCCTGGCAGGGCAAGCGCCCACCTGAAATCACCCCAGCTCCGGAAGCCCTTCCCCTGTTCACGGCCGTGGGCTCTCAGTCTTCCCCAAAACCACACACTCACTGGGTTGGGAGCACAGGCACACAGCAAGGCCTCCCTTGGTCCAGCAGACTGGGGTATTCACTCTCCCCTGGGAAGTTCATGCGTGCCCACAACTGCTGCACTTCTGCTTCTCAACCCTTGTTGTCTGGGGAGGGAGTGGCGACTCTGCTCTCCTGGGTGCCCTGAGACAGACCCAGGAGCTCTGGGCCTGCTCTCTGTGTCCTTCCCAGGGCTCTTATTATCCCAAAGCAGTCCTCCTACCATCCGTTTATTGAATGTCTGGGTAACTTTTGATGTCCTATCTACATAAATGTTGTGATATCACTCTGTTCCTCTTCAGATTGGCCAAATTCTCCCCCATACACTGGGAAAGGGGATCATGATTCCTCCAACAAGGCTGCCATCTTCCCAATCCCCAAAAGCTTGTTTTTGAGAGATGTAAAAAATATGATTTAGCAGGAGAGAAAGCATAAATTACCAATATTAGGAAGGATAGAAGAAGGAAGGATGTTAAGTTGAGATTGGAACAGTGGCCAGGGAAAGGTCAGATTTTGATTAACCTGCCAGGTATCTCAAAGTTTTCAGAGAAATGGGAAACCTCTAGAAGTTTTAAAGTAGATAGTAAATATATACCTGGATTGAGGAAGGAAAAAAATGGGTTGAGGAAAAGTCAGCCTAGTTAGAAGAGTCCAATTACAGAATCTCAAGCAAGAAATAATGGTTTTAATAACATAAGAAAGAAAAAATGAAGAGCATAGAGATTCAAGATTTTGGGTAATAGTGTAAAGGAGATTTGATGTTTGACATTATATCAGTTAGGGATAACAGGAAACAGAAATAACACAATAATCCAGACTAGGAAAACTGAATATAAGGAATTATTTTTTTAAGATTTTATTTATTTATTTTTAGAGAGGGAAGGGAGAGGGGGAGAGAGAGAGAGAAACATCAATGTGATGTTGCTGGGGGACATGGCCTGCAACCTAGGCATGTGCCCTGACTGGGAATCGAACCTGCGATGCCTGGTTTGCAGCCCATGCTCAATCCACTGAGCTATGCCAGCCAGGGCTGAATATAAGGAATTCTTAACTGTAAGAGGGGATTAGCTATAAAGGATTAAAATATAACTAAAGGAACCCTGAGGTGAGGGTTCCCAGAAAGTTACCCAAGAAAGTAGAAGCTTAGAAGTGGGGTCCTTCCCAAGGGCTTTGATTATGACCTTATTGCAGAGGGTGTGTTTATAGACCACTGCATGGAGCAAAGGTCAGAGCTGCCTAGGTCCGCAGTTGTCCAGTTACTAGGCAAGCAGAAAACATTAACTCTTGGATGAAGGCAGATGGACTGAACACTGTAACCAGGACTAGCAAGTGGGAAGCACCTCTTTTGGGGAGCAGGTGGGTTAGGCTGATGGTGGGTATGTGAAAGGAGTGTTAGGAGAATGCTTGCCAACCAGAGTAGTGTGAGGCCCAGGAGTGTGATGTGCCTGTCAGGAAGGTAGTGAGGTGTCACTAGATTAGTGACATAACCAAAAGACTGTGTGCTTTGTATATGTGGTTAAGACTGAGAACCACTGGATGTCCCCATCCCTCCCACCTAGCAGGAAGAGTAAGCAAATAGAGGCACCCTAGCTGGCATCAGGAATAGAAGTCCCTTTCTCCTGTAGTGTCCATCCAGCATCCTCTACTGACAAAGTCAAACATGTGGGTGTCAGTTGCAGATGAGAAATGCTTAGAGCTCTGTTTTCACAGAGTAGGGAATAAAGGATGGATTTGGAGTTGAGTGGGGTCAATTAAATTGAGAATTAGGATAAGTCAATTATGACTCTGAGGAAACTGACTTGATCCACTGAATCAGTGGTGTTTGCTGAGATAAAATCCTTGAGAAAAAAACGTTTGGGCCAAAGTAAACAAATAGCATTTTGAAAATGCTAAGTTTAATGAACTTGAGAAATACCCAGTAACATGACAAGCTAGTTTCTCATAGTTCTGCTGCCTGGAAAGAAAGCTGGACTGAAGGAGACAAGGGCATCATGTATGGTGATAGTGGCCATGTAGCAGGGCTGAGCCCTATGGAGACAGTGTCATGTAAAAGAAAACCCTGAGCAACTCTAACATCCAAAGTTTGGTTAAAAAAAAAAAAAAAGACTGAACAAATGCAAGCACAATGATCAGAGGGGAAGAAAGAAGAGAACGTGGTGTCACAGGAGATGAGCAAGTTCTGTTAAGGATGTAATGGTCCATGCTATCACATAATAGAAAGGCTAAAAAGGAGCCATTGGTTTTAGATCCACAGGTCCCTGAAGACATGACTAGGGAAGTAGGGAAGCACCAGTGAGGGTACAGGCAGAGATTATTGTGGTTCAAGGAATGGGTGGGAAATTTGCCAGCAAAGAAGAGAATAAAGAATGAGAGTAACTCCAGAGATGTGTGATTGACAAGGTTTTATACTTACTAGAAAGAAAGAAGAATATTTTTGTTGATGTATAATAAAGAATATTTTTGTTGAAGCTGTAAATGGGGAAATGTGGGAGTTGCATATTTTTATGTGAATGGAGGAAAAAGACAGTTATACAATTTCTTTCAGACTTGGCAGTGAAGAAATGGTTTCACATGCTCTCTTACCAGCTGGGAGGCCTGGAGGGCTGTAAATGTCAGGTGGATGTCTTCCAGGAATGAGCTAAGGCACCCAGATGGATTTAGTAAGGGCTAGAGAAGATAATTCTGTTGTTGAGCAGGGTCATACTAAAGTGCAGTGTCTGTAATAGTTGTCATAACTAAGGTTTCAAAGTGAAGTCATTTGCAAAGGGTGCTTGTTGGAGAAGGGGAATCAGAAAGTGAAAGAAAAACAAACATTTATCATGACCTTTTGTTCTGGCTTGTGACCAATAAGAAGGTATCATTAGCACAGTATGACTTTTTCTCCTTTTTATTTCCATCTGTGGTGGTTTCCCAATGTAGCATTTCAACAGGCCACTTTGAATTTTAGCACTGGTCACCAGTACATTCATAAATAAAATACATAACCCTTACTCTCACACACTCTAAATGCTGTACTTCTAGAAGCAGTTTTCTGATGCTCCCAGTTCTCTTTAGCTAGCAGGTTTGCTTATTTTGCACTTATAGTTTTGTCAGTAGTTTGACTTACCTTTAACTTTATCCATTCATGAATGGTTTCCTTCCCTTAAAGTGCTCTCTGATAAGACCAAACCTATTTCTATCAGGTGGGGAAGTGGCATTTTTCATCACCATCAGAATATTTGGAAGATTGAAGGACCTCTCCTCATCTTGCCTTTATGTTCCCATGCAGTGTGGGTTGCCTGGACAGTGGCTTCCGCTCTTCAAGAATCTCTCACCAGGAGGCAGGAAATGAGTTATAATGATATTTTGCTGACAAAGTACTCTGCATCCGTTAAAGATGCTGCATAAGTAGAAGCCTTAATAGTTCAGAATTAACCAGACATTGGGGATTCCATTTATAAGCCACAGCTGGTATTTTGCATTGTAATGTCCAAAAATCACTGTCAGAGCCAACTTGGGTCTTGTACATTGCATTTTATTTTGTAGAAATATGTGTGGGCCTAAGCAGGATGCCCCTGTGAGGTAGACCACACCACTGGGTTTCCAGATGTCTGTATAAGATTGCCCTGCAATTGCTCAGCCTGCTCTACCATTAGAGAAATTTTCTTAACATTTTCTTTCCAGAATAGACTAAAAGTAGACACACATGAGGAGTCCACAACCCTGCTGCTTGTCCTTCTTGGTCTCAGAACATTGATATGTGACTTACTGTATATATTTCCCCTACTTGTTCAACAATGTTGACTTATGCTATCTTCTTTCAGTCTCAGCAGTCAACCAAATCTTGCATATTTGTATTCTCCTGATGAAGTTTTGGGGAATCTGGCTAGAGGTTGGGCCCAAGATGGTGACCAGGTTGGGGCTGCTTTCAAGTTCTGTAAATTTCCTTGTTAGCCAAGGGTCTGGTGTGGGGGTGGGGGATGAGAGTGACCACATCTGCTAGGGTAAATGCTCTGTGGGGTGGGGGATCACACAGCATTCCCCAGCCCTCCTGCTATAGGGACACATGCTTGTGAACCAAGTACAGAGAGAGAGAGAGAGCCATGCAGCTCGCTTACCATGGACATTAAAATGTGTTTGGAACCAGGAACCTTTACTTGTGATCTTGAGTCATTATGAGACAAAATTATTACAGTTGAGGTTTAATCCCATTCCCTTTCTCTTCAATGAGGATAGAGAGTGTCTGACCACTTTTTAGAGAACCATGCTCATTGTTAGCAATGTCAGGCCTCAATCTTAAAAGTGCCATTGCAGTAATAGTACAGCACACATTGCACATACTGTTTCCAGCCACGCACATTTACCTCTCCACTTGTCTCCATATCTTGGCTCTTTTCTTTGAGATAAGTACAAAGATCCCAGAGAGACACCTAAATTATCTGGTTCACTTATTGCCCTGATTCTCATAATAGGCTATATTGTGTGACCCACACAATATAGGAAATTTATGTTGTGGCAATAATTATTCCTTCTAACAGAAACAACCCATAACAGGGTGGGTTTATTAAGAGAGTATTTATGGCTAATTCAGCTTCACTATCACTCTTCCTTTACTCTTGGGAGGCCAGGGAGCAGCTGCATGTGGGGAGACAGTGGGGGCACATCATGAAGCAGATGGACTTGAAGGCAGAAAACCTGATGTCTGCTTGTACTTTGACACCAACTATATCATAACTATGGGCAAGAAGATGTTTCTGTTCTTTTAACTTCAGTTTTGCCAGCTGGAAAATGAAGAGATTGACTTGGACAACTTTATGCTGTGAGTTGTGAATCTGTGAGTAGAGGAGCTGTATTATTAGTACAGGGATGTGATAGGAGTGAAAGGCCACAGTCTTGTTAGCCCCTCACTCTTGATATAATGTTTAGGATTCAGCTCCATATCCACCAGTTCTAAACATGACAAATGGTTTGATCTAGGTCAGCAGCCAAATACTAATGTAAAACAAGTTAGATAACCTGAAAAAGCATGTCCTTGTGTGCGTGTGCGTGTGTGTGTGTGTGTGAGAGAGAGAGAGAGAGAGAGACAGAGAGAGAGAGATCTTACAGTCTATTCTAACCTACATTGAGAATACCATTAAGTAAAAGCACAGTGACCTAATGAGGCCAACTGTTAGCAAGTAAGTGTCCATCATTTATGCCTTCCCTCAAGAGTGTTAGCTTCCACACAGAGAAACTAACAACAGTTTTCCTGCTCAGGAATCCTCTCTGTCTCCCATTCTCAAATCCCCAGACAAATACACCTGGGAAGAAATTATTCTCACAATCAGAAATGATACATCCTTCCTGAAAAACTTTTTAGCAGTTAAAAACTCTCTTTCATCCCCCCAGCTGAGCTTCTGGACAAATCCCAACCCCAGCTGGCCTAACTCCAAGCAATTACCTGGAGAAATAACTGCAGCAAAGTTTTTCCAGCAACTGTCCCACACCCAGTGATGCTTTGATTCCCACAAAGTGCTCAAAGGTTCACATTACCCCCCCAGTTAAAAGCATACTGGGTGAATTGTATGGCCACCTTTGGCTAATGAGAGACTTAACACATCACTTCAAAGGTATGGTCTATGTGACATCATGTACAAGTTGTTCTAGGTAAAGGTAGAATTATGTGGGACATGGTCTTGGACCTGAAAGTCTTTGCAGATTCAGAAACTTCCTCTTTGAGGGAAATATATTAACAGAATTACTAGTTTCTGTCAGTTCTAGGAGGTTCTTCCTGAGCATCCTGATAAGAATAAGGAAGTCTGCATTGCAAGACTGGTGGTAGAGCACTGTGTGATCTTGCTCAAATCCCTAAACCTTTCTCCATTGCCATGTTCTCAAAGGAAACACAGAAAATTCCCTTACTCCAATATTCAAAAACAAAAAAAAAACATTTGGAAAAGTTGCATTTACTCTATAAGATATCAGCATACAACTGCTCATTTTAACTGGATGCATAGTTAGATTTTGGCTGTCAAGACCCTCTGTGATGACAAGACCAAAAGTAAATCCCAAATGTGTTTCTCATAGTTTTTTAATAATGCTTTGAGGAGTAGCATCATAAATGTTTCTAATAAAAATCTGTAGATACTTGAGAGATTAATAAATGATGTACAACTCTGCCCAGTAAATCTAAGGCAAAATCTCTCATTATGAAATAAGAGTATGCAACTGGATGATCATAATTTGTACATAGCCATTAGATTCATAAAGGTTCATGTTCCAATCTAGTCCTTGTAAAGAATGATAGTAATAATAAAAATGGCACTACTAGTTATCAATTATCAAACCCTACCATTTAACAATCATTGTGTTAAACACTTCAGACATTAGACCTACTTTAATATTCCCAACAATTCTATGAAATAGGCACAGAAAAGTAATTTATTTAAGAGAAAATAGTGGAAAGTATCAGAACAGAAATTTGAACACAGCTACCTGAGCCCCACATCTGTGTTGCTTTGTGGTCTATAATTACCCATTTAATCTTGCTGTTTCCTGGGGAATAATGATCTATGAAGCCAAATTTATAAAAAGAATAGAGAACTAATCTGTCTTTTTGTTGTTGTTGTTGTCCATAGCAATATTTAAAAACATTTAAACATTTTTCAGTTACAATAGAAGTGCAACATTGTATTGATTTCAAGTGTACAACCCAATGTTTAGATAGTTACATAATTTATGAAATGATCGCCCAGATAAATGTAACACTCATCTTACATTATTCATAATTATTACATTATTGACTATATTCCTTATCCTGTACTTTACATGCCCATGACTATTCTGTAACCACCAATCTATACTTTCAAATCCTTTCACCTTTTTTACCCATCCTCCTAATGTCTCTCCCATGTGACAATGTTCAAAATGTTTCCTGTGTCCGGCTTCTGGCCAAGATGGAGGCATAGGTAGTCGCACTGTGCCTCCTCGCGCAACCAAAACTAAGGACAACAAAAACTGAGAAACAAAAAACAACCAGAACAGAGAGAAATGAACTGAACAGAAGTCGGACTACCGTACATCCAGACTGGTAAGGAGGGGCGGAGTCAGAGGCCTACGGAAAAGGGTCGAGGGGTCCCGGCAGGAAAAGCGCTGGCTGGCAGATGCGGGCACACAGGGTGCAGATGGCAGCAGATGGACTGATGGCAGACCCTGGGTGTGGAAGGCAACGAACAGACCCAGTGAGGGGCGCAAGGTGGCTGGCTGGCACATATTTGCACACAGACAAACTAAGCAAAAATGGTCAGTGACACAGACCACACAAACCAGGGACTCAGCACCAGGAAACAAAGCCTAAGAGCACCGACTGAAAACACCTGTGGGGGTTGACGCTGGGAGATTCTCTCAGCCTCACAGGAGACTCCTCGGGGAAACCCACAGAGTCCGAGAAAGTACACAAGCCCACCCGCCTGGAAGCCAGCACCAGAAGGGCCCAGGTTGCTTGTGGAAGGTGGCAAGGGGGACTGAGGTCCTGGATAGAGCAGAGCAGGTGCCATTGTTCCCTCTCAGACCCCGCCCCCACATACAACATCACATACCAGTGACTGGGGTGCCCCACCCTGGTGAACATGTAAGGCTCTGCCGCCATTACATAACAGCCATAACCAGACCAAAGGAAAATAAAAAAGATGGCTCAAACAGAATTGAAATCCCCAGAGCCAATTTTTTTAAGTGACTGAGAGATAGCTAACCTATCAGATGCACAGTTCAAAGCACTGGTGATCAGGATACTCACAGAATTGGTTGACTTTGGTCATAAATTAGATGAACAAATGCAGGCTACAATAAAAGAAATGAAGGAAAACATACAGGGAACCAATAGTGATGGGAAGAAAACTGGGACTCAAATCAATGGAGTAGACCAGAAGGAAGAAAGGAACAACCAAACAGAAAAGAATGAAGAAACAAGAATTCAAAAAAATGAGGAGAGGCTTAGGGACCTCCAGGACATCTTTAAAGGCTCCAACATCCGAATTATAGGAGTACCAGAAGGAGAAGAGGAAGAGCAACAAATTGAGGACTTATTTAAACAGATATTAAAGGAAAACTTCCCCAATCTGGCAAGGGGAATAGACTTCCAGGAAGTCCAGGAAGCTCAGAGAGTCCCAAAGAGGTTGGACCTGAGGAGGAACACCCCAAGGCACATCATAATTACATTAGCCAAGGTAAAAATGAAGGAGAAAATCCTAAAACCATCCTAGAGACAAGGAGACAGCAACCTACAAAGGAGTTCCCATCAGACTGTCAGCTGATTTCTCGAAAGAGACCTTACAGGCAAGAAGGGGCTGGAAAGAAGTATTCCAAGTCCTGAAAGGCAAGGACCTACATCCAAGATTGCTCTATCCAGCAAAGCTTTCATTGAAAATGGAAGGACAGATAAAGTGCTTCTCAGACAAGGTCAAATTAAAGGAGTTCATTATCACCAAGCCCTTATTATATGAAATGTTAAAGGGACTTACCTAAGAAAAAGAAGATTAAAAATATGAACAGTAAAAAAAAAGTCTTCAAATGGAGGGTTAGCAACAGGGAAGTGGGAGGAGGAGAGAGGGGGAAAATATAGAGAATAAGTAGCATAGACAATAGGTGGAAAATAGATGGGGGAGGGTAAGAATAGTATGGGAAATGTAGACACTAAAGAACTTATGACACATGGACATGAACTAAAGGGGGGGCATGTGGGTGGGAGGGGGTGGGCAGGGTGAAGGGGAGTGAAGGTGGAAAATGGGCCAACTGTAATAGCATAATCAATAAAATAATTTTTTAAAAAAGAAACCAGGTGACTTCAAATAAAAAAAAATGTTCCCTGTGTCCATGAATCTGTTTTTGTTCTGCTTCTTTATTTTGTTTTCCAGATTCCACACATAAGTGTAATAATATGGCATTTGTCTCTTTCTGTCTGACTTATTTCACTCTGCACAATACCCACTAAGTCCATCCATGTTGCTGCAGTTGACAAGATTTTATTCTTTTTAATGGCTGAGTCATATTCCCTTGTATAATATGCACCACTTCTTTATCATTCATCTATTGATGGAAACTTAGGTTGTTTCCACATCTTACCTATTATAAATAATGACACAATGAAAATATGAATGTATATGTCTTTTCAAGTTAGTGTTTTGGATTTCTTTAGATAAATACCCGGAAGTAAAATTAATGGATTCTTTTTTTTTGATTCATTATATGTTGAGGGCCGCCCTGCCTGGTCTCAGGAAGCTGTGACCCCCTGTGACAGGCTGAGTGAGAGACCTCCAGACCAGGAGCCACTAAGGAGACAAAACTTATTCCCCTGGCATGAACGCTACCTGTTCTGTGCCTCACCTTTAATGCTTGATCAGTTTACCAATGACAGGTAAGACTCCTTAATGAAGGGGTAACCTAAGACAGGGGCTGACCACATAAAGGCCTCTGGAATAAGACTCGCGAGGCTGTGGAAATGAAGGGGCTGTGGAAAGGAAGGGATGATCGACATCAACCCCTGCCTCCTCTTAGCCTGAGTCTTCATAGTTAAATCCA
Source organism: Tonatia bakeri (assembly GCA_004024845.1). Classification (NCBI taxonomy): domain Eukaryota; kingdom Metazoa; phylum Chordata; class Mammalia; order Chiroptera; family Phyllostomidae; genus Tonatia; species Tonatia bakeri. Next base: position 67,731 of record PVIA01006844.1, read on the forward strand.
AGTCTCCTGGCTGCCTCTGTCTCCTGCCCTTCTCAGGGCTAAGCAAACAGCCAAAGGGGCAGCTCAGACCAGAGACTGTGGACCCCCGGGATAATCAGGCCTGGCACATGGAATATGCAAGATCCTGTGAGATCTGTTTGCTGGAGGATGTTATTAACTTAGAATTTAAAAGCACAGACAGGAAAGCAAAACTAGGCCTTTGAGCCATGTAGTCCTTTTCATATGATAAAACTCCAATCTCTGCCCAGAATCACAGTAGGAACTCTGTTAGCATCTTTGTAAGTAACCTGTTCCATTTGATCCCTTCTGCTAGACTGTGAATCCACAAACTGTGTCTACTTTCTCAACAAAACCCCACTGGGACAAAGGAACAGGGCTCTCCCACTAGAGGGTGTAGCCATGTTTCTCTGTATCCCCATAGGATTAGGATAAATCCTATGAATTATGCGTGTTTAATGAACAGCCATAGCTGAGATGAATACCGTGGGATGGCCGAAATGGCCCTGGACCATAAAATTCTTTCACAATTATAGCTTTTGTTTTAGAGTCTATTTATTTCTGCTAGAAATATTGCTACCCCAGCTTTTTTAAAGTTTCATTTTCATATAATGTCTTTTTCAATCCCTTTACTTTCAGTTTGTGTGTTTGTCTTTAGATCTAAAGTAGGTTTCTTGTAAACAGCATATGTTAGGGTCTTTTATCCATTCAGCCACCTTATGTCTTTTGATTGAGGCATTTAATCTATTAGCATTTAAATAAATTGTTGATGGATATGTAGTTATTGCCATTTAATAATTCATGTTTTTGATCTATTATTTTCTTTTTCTTAAAGAAGACCCTTTAAAATTTCTTGTAATACTGGTTTGGTGATAATGAACGCCTTTAGACTTTTCTTGTCTGAGAAGCTCTTTATTTCTCTTTTAATATAATTAATATCATTGATGTGTAGAATAGTCCTGGTTATAGGCCCTTCCTTACCGTCACTTTGAATATTTCAATCTCTTCTATTCTGAAATGTTTCTGTTGAGAAATCAGCTGACAGTCTTATGGGAGTTCACTTGTAGGTAACTATCTTTCTCTTAACTGCTTTGGAGAGATTGGCTCTCCATGCCATGGCTGTTGTGGTTCAGCAGTGTGGTTATAGCATCATCCCATAACTGTAAAGTTGTGGGTTCAATCCCCGGTCTGGTCATACACAGGAAACAACCAATCAATGTTTTTCTCTCGGCCTTTCTTTTTCTTTTCATTTCTCTATAAAGAAAAGTAATGAAAAATGTTCTCTGGTGAGGATAAAAAGAAGTTCTCTCTTTATCTTTAAACTTTGGCATTTTAATTATTATGTGTCTTGATGTAGGCCTGTTTGGATTCATCTTACTTGGGATTCTCTGCATTTCTTGGACTTCTATGTCTATTTCCTTCACCAGGTGAGGAAATTTTTTTGTCATTGTTTCTTTTTTTTTAACTAATTTATTTTGTTGAGAGAGAGAGAAAGGGAGGGAGGGAGAAAGAAAGAAAGATATGCAGACATTGATTTGTTGTTTCAAATGTTTATGCATTCAGTGGTTGATTCTTGTATGTGCCCTAACTAGGGATCAAACCCACAAACTTGCTGTATCAGGACAATGTTCTAGCCAACTGAGCTACCCAGACAGGGCCTGTCATTATTTTTTTCAAATAGGTTTTTAGTCCCTTGGTCTCTCTTTCCTCCTCCCACCACCCCCAATGATGTGAATGTCAGTATACATGAAATTCTCCCAGAGGCTTCTTGTACTATCCACATTTTTTTTTTTTTTTTGCTCTCCTGGTTGTTTTTTTTTCTGCTTTCTTATCTTCCAAATCACTGATTTGATCCTCTGCTTTATCTACTCTACTGTGGATTCCATGTAATGTTCTTTTTTTAAAAAATATTTTTTATTTATTTTTAGACAGAGGGGAAACGTGGGAGAAAGAGGAGAGAAACATCATTGTGTGCTTGCCTTTCATGCACAACCTACTGGGGACCTGAACTGCAACACAGACATGTTCCCTGACTGGAAATCAAACCAGTAACACTTTGGTTCATAGGCTTGTGCTCAAATCAATAAGCCACACAAACCAGGGCTCCCTGTAGTATATTCTTTATGTCAGTTGTTATATTTATTTCTGACTGGTTATTTTTAATGTTTTTTATTTTAATTTTTATGTTTTCTATCTCTTTTTGAAGTTCTTACTAAGTTCAACTACTCTTTCCTTAAGTTTGTTGAGCATCCTTATAACCAGGGTTTTGAACATTGCATCTGGTAGATTACTTGTCTTCTTTTTGTTTAGTATATATTTTTCCTGGAATTTTGTTCTGTTAGTTCATTTCAGACATGTTTCTTCATCTCATTTTGGCTGCTTCCCTGTGTTGGTTTCTACGTATTGGCTACAGCTGCTATCTTCTCGTGTTGGTAGAGTCACCTTATGTAATAGGTATTCCATAGGACCAAGTGGCACAGGCTTCCCATTCATCTGATCTGGCACTACTTGTGCATCTCCTGGGTGGGCTGTGTGCACCCTCCTGAAATAGTTGAGGCTTTATTGTTGTTAGTAATTAATGGGAGGATTTTACTCCCAGAGCAATAGGCTGCAAGGACTGCCCCCTACCACCAATGGAGGATCTGCTGTGCAGGGGCTGAACCCATGGAGCAGGACTCACTTCACTGAGTCTCTGGTGCTTGCTGAGTCCTTCAGTGCATCCCTCATGGATGTGATTGAGCAGTATTTTGTCATGGTCTAAAGTTGTTCACTAGGTGCCATGGATCTGGGCCCTCCTGGGAGGTACAAACCAAGGTCAGCAGCAACCTATGCTCTGCCTGAGGCCACCTGGCATAAGCTACAAAGTGATCTGCAGATAGCTACTTCTTGTGCTGAGCTTGGAGATACCAGGGTGAGATCAAGCTGAATATTGAGGCCTGGTGCCTCCAGTGCTGGGCTTGTAGCTGCTTAGCAAGAGGCATGGGGCACATCAAGGCTGGATGTTGCTTGTTTGAGAGATTTTAGGAAAGCCCTCTTTTGAGCCAAGACAGGAAATTTATATGGAATACCCACTAAAAGCACCTTAGGTGGGCTCACAAATTGGTTGAGGTGCTGTCTTAGGAAATCACCAGAGTGGTGCAAACAATGATAGCCTGGTTGTTGAAGACTCAGATACAATTGGTTTTGTGAGGGTGGGACTCAGAAAGGACTAATAGCCTCCGCCAGAACTTTTGTGTGTCAGAAAGCAGCCACCCCAGTTCTCATCCTGATGTCAGGTATTTAAGTTCCTCCACATATATTTCTGGAGCCTTTCAAGTTTCTGCCCCATCTCTAGAGCTCAGAGTGAGTCCTCATAGGTCCTCATGTGGGCCCTTAAAAAGTAACAACTAGGATTCTAAAAGCCTTTTGTCTCACTCAGCCACAATCCCAACTAGTTTTCACAGCCAGAATTTATGGGAGCTTCACTTCCTGTCTCTTAAATCCTGGTTTGGGGATCCTGGTATGGGGCTGAACCCCTCAGTCCTCAGAGGGACCTCTTCAGTCAAGATACTTCTCTGTATTTTTAACTACCACATGTGGGTGTGGGGCCAGCCCAATACATAGCTCCACCTTGTTTACCAGTCTTTTCATTTTTGTTGTTTATGCTAGCTTCTTTATCCATTCATTTACTGATGGGAATTTAGGCTGTTTTCAGATCTTGTTTATTGTAAATAGCACTGCTATGAACATAGGGATGCATACATTTTTTGTTTTTGTATTGGTGTTTTAAGAATTGCTGGGCCAAAAGGGAGTTCCAGTTTTAATTTTTTCAGAATATGACATGCTCTTTTCCACACTGACTGCAATGATTTACATTCCCAATAATAATGCACTAGAGCTCCCTTTTCTGCACATCCTCATTAACACTTGTTTGCTGACTTATTGATATTAGTCATTCTGACAGGTATGTGGTGATAGCTTATTGTGGTTTTAATTTTCATCTCCCTGATAATTAGAGATGTTGAGAATTTTTTCATATTTCTATGGGCCATCTGCATGTCCTCTTTGGAGAAATGTGTATACATGACTTTTACTCATATTTTAATTGAATTTTTTGTCTTTCTGGTGTTGAGTTGTATTAGTTCTTTGTATAATTTTGAGATTAAATCCTTGTCAGATGTATCATTGGTGAGTATGTTCTGCCATACAGTGGGTTCCCTTTTAATCTTACTGACGATTTCATTAGCTGTGCAGAAGGTTTTTAATTTGATATGGTATTTGTTTATTTTATGCTTTGATTCACTTTCCTGAGTAGATATATTGGCAGATATTGCTATGCGAGATATCGGAGATTTTACTTTCCTCATTCGTATTTTCCTCTATGATTTTTTAGTTTCATGATTTACATGTAAGCCTTTTATCCTTTTTTAGTTTATTCTTGTGTATGGTGTAAGATGGTGGTCTAGTTTTATTTTTTATTTTAGTTTTACCATGTACCAGTCCAGTTTTCCCAGCACCATTTATTGAAGAGACTGCCTTTGCCCCATGTATTCTCTTGCATACTCTGTCAAATATCAATTGACCATAAAGGCATGGGTTTATTTCTGAGCTGTTTGTTCTGTTCCATTGATGTATATGTCTGTTCATATACCAGTACCAGGATGTTTTGATAATGGCCTCATAATATAGTTTGATATCAGGTATTGTGATACCTCCAAGTTTTTCTTTCGCAAGATTGCTGGGGCTATTCAGGGTTTTTTTTGGTTCTACATAAAATTTTGAAATTTTATAAAGTTCTAAATCTGTGAAATATACCATTGGTATTTTCATAGGAATTACATTGAATGTATAGATTGTTTTGGGTGATATGAACATTTTAATGATGTTAATTCTTCCAGTCCATGAATCCATATGCCATGGGGCATATGCTTCCACTTATTTGTATTCTCCTCAGTTTCTTTCTTCAGTGTCCTATAGTCATCTGAGTACAGGTCTTTTACCTCCATGGTTGCATTTATTCCAAGGTATTTTTTTGTCACAGTGGTAAATGTTTTTTTTTTTTTTTTTTAGTTTCTTTTTCTGATAGTTCATTATTGGTGTATAAAAATGCTATTAACTTACGAGTTAAGATTTTGTATCCTGTTACTTCACTGAATTGATTTATTAGGTTTCATAGTCTTTTGGTGGAGTCTTCCGTGTTTTCTGTATAGAATATCTTTTCATCTCCAAATAGTGACAGTTTTCCTTCCTCCCATCCTCATTGGATCCATTTTGTTTCTCCTTGTCTAATCACCATGGCTAGTAGTTCTAGTACAATGTTAAACAAGAGTAGTGAAAGTGTACATCCATGTCTTCTTCTTGATCTTAAGGGAAATGATTTTAGTCTTTTTCCCATTGTGAATTATGTTGGCTGTAGGATTTTCGTATATGGCCTTTATTATGTTGAGATATGATTCCTTTATTCCCACTTTGCTGAGAGTTTTTTCATAAATGAGTACTGGATCTTTTCAAATGCTTTCTATTCATCTGGTGATAAGATCATATGACTTTTGTCTTTCCTTTTGTTGATATGATGTATCACATTTACTGGTTTGGGGATATTGTACCAAGCTTATATCCCTGGGATTCATCCCTCTTGGTGTATTATCCTTTTAATGAATTTATAGATCTGGTTTACTAATATTTTGTTAAGGATTTTAGCATCTATGTTCATCAGAGATATTGGCCTATAATGTCCTTTCTTTTTGTGTGTCTTTATCTGGTTTTGGAATTAGGATACTGCTGGTTTCATAAAAGAGCTTAGAGGTCTTCCCTCTTCTTGAAATTTTCAAAATAGTTTTTAAAAGATAGGTATTATTTCTTCCCTGAATGATTGGTAAGAATCATTTGTAAAGCCATCTTGTCCAGGACTTTTGTTTGCTGAAAGATTCTGATTACTACTGTAATTTTTGTTTATTGTTATTGGTGTATTGAGGTTTTCTGATTGTTTCTGATTCAATTTTGGAAGGAAGATCATATCTTTCTAGAAATTTATCCATTTCTTTTTTAAAAATATTGTTTATTTATTCATTTATTTTTAGAGAGGGGAAGGGAGGGACAGAGAGAAGGAGAGAAACATCAGTGTGTTTCTCATGTGGCCCTGACTGGGGACTTGGCCCACAACCCAGGTGTGTGCCCTGCCTGGGAATCGAACCAGCAGCCCTTTGACTCGAAGCGTGAGCTCAATTCACTGAGGTATGCCAGTCAGGGCAAAATTTATCCATTTTACCTACATTATCAAATATTTGATGTATAATTGTTCATAGTTTTTTCTTACAATACTTTGTATTTCTGTGATGTCCACTGTCATTTCACTGCTTTCATTTCTGATTTTATTCACTTCAGCCCTCTCTTTTTCTTGGTGAGTCTGGTTAATAGTTTGTCAGTCTTTTTTGTTTTTTCTTCCCCAGAGAACCAACTCCTGGTTTCATGGATCTTCTGTATATTATTTTAGTCTCTCTGTTCCTTATTTCTGCACTTATCTTGATTATTTACTTCACTCTACATGCTCTGGGCTTTGTTTGTTGTTATTTTTCTAGTTTTTTTAAAGGTAGGGTTAGATTGTGTATTTGAGATTTTTGTTGTTTTTAGAGGTATATGCCTGTAGTGTTATTTATTTCCCTCTCAGGAATGTTTTCCCTGTGTCCCATGAATTTTTGCTGTTGTGGGTCAGTAAATAATGGGCACTTAGACTGTTTCTAATGCTTAGCTATTATAAATAATGCTATTATGAACATGGGGATGCATAGGTTCTTTTGAATTGGTGATTCAGGATTCTTGGAGTATAGTCTCAGCAGTGGGATTGTTGGATCAAAAGGAAGTTCCATCTTTAGATTTTTTGAGAAAATTCCATACTGTTTTTCATAGTGGCTGCACCAGTTTGCATTCCCACCAACAGTGCACTAGGGTTTCCTTTTCTCCACAACCTGGCCAACATTTGTTGTTTGTTGATGTGTTTAATAATGGCTGTTCTGACCAATGTGAAGTGGTATCTCACTGTGGCTTTAATTTGCAACTCTCTGATGGTTAGTGATGTTGAGCCTCTTTTATGTGTCTCTGGGCCTTCTGTATGTCCTCTTTGGAGAAATGCTTCTTCAGGTCCTTTGCTCAGTTTTTAATTAGGTTATTTGTCTTACTGGTGTGGAGTCGTGTGTGTTCTTTATATATTTTAGAGATCAAACCATGGTCTGAGGTATCATTGGCAAATATATTTTTCCATACAGTTGGTTCCCTTTCCATTTTTTTGATGCTTGCAGAAGCTTCTTGATTTGATGTATTCCCATTTGTTTGTTCTTTCCTTTATATCCCTTGCCCTAGAAGATATATTGAGGAAAATATTGCTGTGTGGGATATCTGAAGTTTTTCTGCCTATGTTTTCCTCTAGTATTTTTATGGTGTCACACCTAATGTTTAAGTGTGTCTTGAGTTTGTTTTGGTGTATGGTGTAAGTTGGTGGTTGAGTTTCTTTCTCTTTTTTCTTTCTTTCTTTCTTTCTTTCTTTCTTTCTTTCTTTCTTTCTTTCTTTCTTTCTTTCTTTTCCTTCCTTCCTTCCTCCCTCCCTCCCTCCCTCCCTCCTTTCCTATCTCTCTCTTTCCCTTTCTTTCTTCCTTCTTTTCTTTTCTTTTCTTTTCTTTCTTTTTTCATGGATTTGTCCAGATCTCCCAACACCATTTATTGAAGAGGTGATTTTCCCCCCATTGTATGTTCTTTCCCACTTTGTCTGGACTCAGTCTGGGCTACAATAATCACACATGTCCAGCTTCCAGCCATTGCCTTCAGAACACTGTGCAGCCTTCACTCTCTACTCCATTGTGCTAGGCTAGGGCCAATAAGATAAGCCACCTCTCTTTGCACACCATTTATCTTGATCAATCTATGAGGGCTAGTGAGTGGGAGCAAATCTCACCCACAATTGTCCTTCCTTTTTTTGTCAGGCAGCTACAAAAAGTCCCTGCCTGTAAGCCTTGTTCCCCTTTTGAAAACAAGTCTTTTTGGTACTGCTGCTGCTCCAAGCCACTTCCCACCTTTCCACACACTCTAACTCACTTACAAGTCCAGAGAGTATCTCAGTCATGGCCACCAGAAGCCCAATTCTTCTTCCAGCTACAGGTGCCACCAGGATCACTCTCACTCTCTGATGCCATTACAACCTGCCACTGCAGTCTCAGGTTGGGTGCATGATCTGCTGTGTATGCTTGCTACCTCCTCCCATCTCCAAACACTTTATGTGTTTGAGTCCTTCCTGGTGGGGGTGTGGGATGTCACTGCCCTGGAAGGGAAGGGAGCCACTAGGCTGCTATCACTGAACCAGTTCTCCTTTGATGCTGTCCCTGTGACAGTCTGAGGTTTTGTATACCACACCTGGGAACATTCCTCATCCACCTATAAAATCTTGCCATCCATTTTGAAGTATCCTTTGCACATTTTGGCTTCCAGACTTCATATCAACTAAGATTATTTAGGCTGTTCATTTTGTTTTTTTTGGATTTGGCCAAGTGTCCCAGTTGTGTGAATGAGCAAAAGGACTCAGTTCTTTTTACTTCTCTTCTATTTAGCCTCCATGTATTTGAGTATCTTTGAGTCTTTTTATTTAAGTTGATTTCTAATTTATTGCTACTGTGATCTGAGAAGATGTTTGATACGATTCCCATTTTTTTGAATTTGTTAAGACTTCTTTTGTGCTTTTTATCCTTAATTTTGTTTATGTGGTGAACACTTTTATTGATTTATAAATGCTGTATCTACTTGCATTTCTGGAATAAATCCTACTTGATCATGGTGTATGATTTTTTGATGCATTGTTGTATTTGGATTTCTAATATTATATTCAGGATTGATGCAGAAAAAGCATATAATAAAATCCAGCACAAATATGATAAAATCTCTCAGCACAGTGGGAATATAGGGATATACCTAAACATAATAATGGCCATATATCACAAACCTACTGCCAGGATCATATAACAGGCAAAGACTACAAGAGTTCCCCTTAATATTGGGAACAAGACAAGAATGTCTGTTTTCACCTCTCTTATTCAATGTAGTACTGGAAGTCAGAGTCAAAGCAATCAGAGAAGAAGAAGAAATAAAAATCTTTCAAATTAGAAGGAAGAAGTAAATCTGTTATTTGCAGATGGCATGATACTGTACATAGAAGACCCCAAAGATTCCAGCAAGAAACTACTAGAACTGACAGATGAATTCAGCAAAGTAGCAAAAATCCAGAAATCAGTTGCATTTTTATATGTCAATAATGAACTAACAAGGAAGTTCAGAAAACAGTTACATTCACAATTAATGCAAAAAGAATAAAATATCAAGGGCTAAACCTAACCAAGGATGTAAAGAACCTGTACTCAGAAAATTATAAAATACTGAAGAAAGAAATTGAAGAAGACACAAAAAAGTGGAAGCACATGTTGTATTCATGGACAGGAAGAGTTGACATCATTAAAATTTCCATACAACCCAAAGCAACCTGGAGATTCAACATAATTTATATCAAGACTCCAATGACACATTTCACAGGACTAGACCAAATATTTCAAAAATTTATATGGAACCACAAAAGGCCTTGATTAGCAACAGCTGTCTTAAGAAGAATGAAGTTGGAGGAATCATGTGATCTAATATCAAACTGTACTGCAAAGCTGTAATAATGAAAATAGCATGGCACTGGCATAAAAACAGACACATAGAACAATGGAACAGAATAGAGAGCCCAGAAATAAACCCATGCCTTTGTATTCAATTAATATTCAACAGAGGAAGCAAGCACATACAATGGACTAAAAATAATTTATACAATAAATAGTGTTGAGAAAATTGGACAGATACATGTGGAAAAAATGAAACTAGACCACCTTTTTCCCTCACACATAAGAATAAATTCAAAATGAATCAAAGACTTAAATATTTCACCAAAAACCATTAATCCCAGAAGAAAACTTAGGCAGCAAAATCTTAGACATTTATCATTGCAATTTTTTTTCCAGGTATACCTCCCCAGGCAAGGGAAATAAAAGAAAAAATAAACAAACAGGACTTCATTAAACAAAAACGTCTTTGTACCACTATGAAAATCATCAACAAAATAAAAAAGAGAACACACAGGATGGGAGAATATATTCACCAATACATCTGATAAGGAGTTAATATCCAAAATTTATAAAGTATTTACAAACCAAACCAAAAACCAACCCAATTAAAAAATACACAAAGGACATGAATAGACACTTCTCCAAAGAGGATGTACAGATGGCCAATAGACATATGAACAGATGCCCAATGTCACTAATCATCAGAGAAATGCAAATTAAAACCACAATTAGATACAATAGCACACTTGTCAGAAAGGCTAGCATCAATAAATCAACAAATGACAAGTTCTGGCAAGGTTTTAGAGAAATGGGAACCCTTTTGGTTGTTGGTGGGAAGGCAGACTGGGGGAGCCATTGTGGAAAGTAGTATGGAGATACTGCAGGAATTTAAAAATGGATCTGCCTTTTGACCCAATGATCCCATTTCTGGGAATATATCTATAGGACCCCAAAACAGTAATTCAAAAGAACATAAACACTCCTATGTTCACTACAGTTTACTTATAATCCCCAAGATATGGAAGCAGCCCAAGTGTCCATCAATAGATGAGTGGATAAAACAACTATGGTATATCTACACAATGGAAAACTACTCAACCATAAAAAAGAAGGATATTTTACCATTTGCAACAGTGTGGAATGACCTGGAGAACAGTTTGCTAAGTGAAATAAGCCAGTCAGAGAAGAACAAATACCATATGATTCACTTGTATGTGAAATCAAATGAAAAATACTGAACTAACAAGGAAAATGAGGACAGACTCATAGATGGAGAACAGATGACAGCTAGTTGTGGGGTCGGTTATAGGATGGAGAGATTGAGCAAAAGGGAAAAGGGTCTCATGGACATGGACAACAGTGTAGTGATTGCTGGAAGGAAGGGGTATAAGGGGATTAAATGGTAATGGAAAATATACAGTAAAGATTAAATTTAAAAAAAAGATTTGTTTTGTAACCTAAGATTTAGCCTATATTTGTAGATGATCTATGTACACTTGAGGTGCATATTCTGCTGCTTTGGGGTAAATTGCTCTGGAAATATCAATTAAATCCATATGATCTAGTGTGTTGTTTAATGTCACTATTTTCTTGTTGATTTTTTTGTCCAGAATAAAAATTCATTTAAAGAAATGAGTGTTATAACTCCCTATTATGACTGTGTGGTTGTCAATATCTTCCTTAGGATCCACCAATATTTTCTTTATATATTTAGTATATATCTTTTTAAACTTGTTTTGTTGTTGTTCAAGTACAGTTGTTTCCATTTTCCCCCCACCAATCACCCCCCACCCCAGCCATCCCCCCTTCCCACCCTTGATCCTACCCTACTTTGGTTCTATCCATGTGTCCTTTATAGATGTTCCTGAAAACCTTTCCCCCCATATTCCCTCCCACCTCCCCTGTGGTTACTGTCAGCTTGTTTTTAATGTCAATGCCTCTGGTTAAATATCTTTACAAGTTTTTTTTTTATTGTTCAATTACAGTCGTCCCCATTTCCTCCCATTCCTCTCCACCTCCCTACTCACCACTACCTTCTACATTCAATCTTCCATGGATCTTTTATACATGTTCCTTGATGACCCTTCCCCTTCTTTCTCCTGTTGTCCCCCTCCACTCTCCCCTTTGGGTTAGCAGCTATGACCATACAGCTCACAGTTATGTCCACTGGCTATTCTGACCCATGCCAGTGTTGAACCAGATTGTGTCTGTTCCTGGTTGAATTGCCACAGCAACTCTTAACTATGTGCAGTACCTGGTTCACTGTGAAAATGTTTTGGGTGTGGCCCAAAGTCCTCTTTTTGCACTGCACCATGATCTCTACGTACAGGTAGTGTCAGTAGGAGAGTGCCTGAAATCTCAGCATAAGCTGGCACAACTGTGAAAACTGCAGGAGTGACCCAAAGATGGGATAGAGTGCCACTTGTGCACTCGAGAAGGGGAAGACTGGTCCTCTTTCCCAAGCTACTGTGTTATGCCTCCCCAGCAAATAGAAGGCCCCTTACAGACAATGCTGGTTATAGCCTGCAGGAACCCAAGTGCAGCATCATGGTCCTCCATTGTGGTGCAGCCATCTGTGACTGTATCAAGAACTCTTCATACCAGTGCTGCAACAATAGGAGCACTTCATGTTGAAAGTGTTTACTCTGAGTCTCAAACACACAGTGGAATCCCATTGATCCCACTGCCAGATGTCACACAGTTTCTTCTTCCTGTTTCTAGTGCTGTGCATTTTGGACCCCTACATGGGGTTAAGACCCTTTGCTCCTAAAAGGTAGGAGTTCTGCAGCTGCAATTCCTGTCTGGTCTCTCAGCCAGCACAGAAGCTGTGCACAGGGTTATTTTGCCTCCATGTTTCAGCCCCTCTTACCAGTCTCTATGTAACATCCATGCACACAGTTAAGTCAGTGTCTGAGTCACTGCACAGAATCTCCCCAGAAAATAGAAAGTCCCTCAAAGTCACTGCTGGCTGCAGTCTGTAAGCAACCCCATGAAATCTGAGGGCAGCAACATGGTTTCTCCAATAGTTTAATCCTCTATCTTGAGCTCTCTAGGTTGGCACTAAAACAATGGGAATGCTTACCACAAAAAGTGTGCTTCATGAGTCTCACAGGCTTGATGGATTTCCACCACCAGATGCCACACAGTGTCCTTTTCCAATCTCTATTGCTGTCAGTCAGGGATCCTTGTGTGAGGTTATGGCCCCTTGTTCTTAATGGGAAGTAGCTCTGGAGCCACAATTTTTATCTGGTCTTTCAACTGCAACAGCAACTGTGCATGTGGTTTTTCCCTGTTCGTGTTTAAACCCTTATTACTAGTATCTATGGAGCAACTTCTGTGCTTCTTGACTTCAAAATTTTATATCAGCCAGGTTTCAGTTGATTGTTCTGATTGATTGTTCGGAAGTTGAGCTGAAAATCCAGATTGGGCACAGCAGCAAGTAGATGAAGCTTTCATCTACTCTACCACCATCTTTTCTTATAATATCCTTTTGCTTGTCTTGTGACTTATTTTACATATCCTTAGTTATATTATTATGTAAATTATTTATATACCCATATTTATCTAAATTTCAGGTGGTTCTTACTGATAGTTTCTCTATAATTTAATTGCAATTTTGATGTGGTTGTGAGAGGAGCAAGTACCACATTTACTTACTCCACCATATTAACTGGAAGCAATAACCTTTCTTTACTCTGTCAGTTTAGATCAAAAGCTAATCCACATCCCCACACTTTTTTATTTTTAATAGCTTTATTGAGATATAAACCTCATATTATACAATTATATAATTTAAATTATATATTTGATAATTTAGTATATTCACAGAATTATGCACCTATCATCAAAATCGAATTTTGTACCATTCCCAAAAGAAATTCTATCCATTAGCAGTCACTCCCAATCTTCCCTAATGTCCATATACTGTATGCCAATAATTTACTTTCTGTGTCTGTAGATTTGCTTCTTCTCAATTATTTATGTAAAAGAAACATAGATTATGTGTTCTTTCTTACTGACTTCTTTCACTAAGCATAACATTTTCATGGTTCATTTATTTTGTACCATCTGTTATTAAAACTTTATTCCTGTTGATTGTTAAGTAATATCCCATTTTACATATATATCCCATATTTTATTTTATTTTTTAAGATTTTATTGATTTAGTTATAAAGAGAGGAGAAAGGAGGAAGAAAGAGGGAGAGAAACATCAATTTGTGGTTGCCTCTCATATGCTCCCTACCTTGCCCATGACCCAGACATGTGCCCTCACTGGGAATCCAACCAGTGACCCTTTGGTTCACAGTCTGGAGCTCAATCCACTGAGCCACAGAAGGCAGGGCTTATTTTATTTTCTTATTATTGTTCAAGTACAGTTGTCTCCATTTTCCTACCACAACTCTCTCCTGCCCCATGCATCCTTACCTCCCACCCTCAATCCTACTCCCCTTTGACTTTGTCCATGAGTCCTTCATGCATGTTCCTTGATGACCCCTTTCTTTTCCCCATTATACACCTTCCCCTTACTTCTCATTGCTGACAGGTTTGTTCTTTATTTCAATGACTCCAGTTTCTTAAGATGAAATATTAATTTACTGATTTGATTTTTTTCAATTTATAGGCAATTATAGTTATAAAAATCCCCCAAGCACTGCTTCAGCTGTATTTCATACATGTTTTAATGTATTTCATACATTAATGTGTCTTTAATTCATCTCCATCATTTTCTAATTTCCCCTCTGATTTGTTTGGCTCGCAGGCTATTTAATAATATGCTATATAATTTTCACACATTTGTGAATTTTTCATTTTTATGTTATTGACTTACAACTTTATTTCACTGTAGTCAGAGAAATACTTTGTGTAGACTTCAACTTGTTTAAGTTTACTGAGACTTGTTTTATGGTCTAGCAAATCCTTAGGAAAGTTTTATGCAAACTTGAGAAGGACATGGTTTTTGTTATAGTTAGGTGAATTGTTTCATAGATGTCTCTTATGTCTAGTTAATTTGCAGTGTTTTCTAATTTATATATATTTTTATCTTTTGCTTAGTTATCCTATGCTTTATTGAAAGGGGAGTATTGAAGACTCCTGGTATTGTCATCAAATTAATTTTCCCTTCAGTTTTGTCAGTTTTTGATTCATCTATGTTGGGGCTCTGTCATGTCTATGCTTATAACTGTTACAGTATCTTGCTGGATTTACCCTTTTACTATTACAAAATTTCTTGCTTTATCACTAGTAACATTTTTCTGCCTTAAAGTATATATATTTTGATATTAGTATAGCCTCTCTAGATCTCTTATTGTTGCTATTTGTATAGCATGCCTTTTTACATACTTTTACTTTTAGCCTATTGGTATCTTTGAATGTAAAGTGTATCTGGTCCCTTTATCATATCTCATAGTGCTGGTTTGGTGGCGGTGTACTCTTTTAGCCTTCTTTTGTCTGGGAAACTCATTCTGCCTTCCATTTTAATTGAGAAACTCACTGGGTAGAGAAGTCTTAGTTGCAGGCCTTTTTAAAAAAAATTATTTTATTGTTGTTCAAGTACCATTGTCTGTATTTACTCCCCCCTCCCCACCACCCCAGCCATCCTTCTCTCCTTCCCCTGTTTCCACCCCAGCTTGGTATTGTCCATGTGTCCTTTATAGTTGTTCATGAAAACCTTCCCTCCTTCCCCCACACCATCCCCTCCTACCTCCCTTCTGATTATTGTCAATTTGTTCTTAATTTCTATGTCTCTGGTTATATTTTACTTGCTTGTTTGTTTTGTTGCTTAGGTTCCACTTAAAGGTGAGATTATATGGTATTTGTCCCTCACTACCTGGCTTAGTTCACTTCTCATAATATTCCCAGTTTCATGCATGCTGTCACAAAAGGTAGGAATTCCTTCTTTCTTTCTGCTACATAGTATTCCGTTGTGTAAATGTACTATAGTTTTTTGATCCATTCATTTACTTATGGACATTTTGGTTGCTTCCAAGCACTTGACTATTGTAAATTGTGCTGCAATGAACATTGGCGTGCATAGGTTCTTATGAATTGGTGTTTCAGGGTTCTTAGTATATACTCCCAGAAGTGGAATTGCTGGGTCAAAAGGCAGTTTCATTTTTAGTTTTCTGAGGGAATTTCATACTGTTTTCCACAGTGGCTGCTCCAGTCTGAATTTTTCATTACTTGGAATATTTTTTGCCATTCTCTCCTGGCTTAGAGTGTTTCTGTTGAGAAATCCTGAAACACCAATTCAAAACAACCTATGGCACCCCATTTTTCACAGCAGCACAATTCACAATAGCCAAGTGCTGAAAGCAACCTAAGTGCCCATCAGTATATGAGTGGATCAAAAAACTATGGTACATTTACACAATGGAATACTATGTAACAGAAAGAAAGAAGGAGCTCCAACCTTCATGATGGAATGGGTAGATCTGGAGAGCATTATGTCAAATGAAACAAGGCAAATGGTGAAAGAGAAATACCATATGATCTCACCTATAAGTGGAAACTAATCAACAAAACAAATAAGCAAGTAACATACAACCACAGACATTGAAATAAAGAACAATCTAACAGCAATCAGAGAGGAGGAGAGGTAGGCATAATAGGGGATAATGTAGGGGGCCATCAAAGAATATGTAAGAAGGACACATGGACAAAGCCAGAGGGGTAAGTTAATGGTGGAAGGTGGGGATGGGTGGGGTGGGGCATCATGGTGGGGTGCAAATGGAGATAATGTACTTGAACAACAATAAAAATAAAAAATAAATAAAGTAAATAAGTAAAAATATAAAATGTTTCTCGTACCAACATATAGATAGATCTTCATTTTCATTTGGTCTTATACTTTCTGCCTTTCAATTGGATTGTTCAATATATTCTAATTTAATATTATTTCTGATATGGTGGAATTTATAACTGCCATTTTACTTTTACTTTTATTGCTTTTCTTATTTTAGAGAGAGGAAGGGAGAAAGAGGGAAACATTGATTTGAGAGGAAATCATTGATTGGTTGCCTTCGCAGTATTTCCCCTGACTGTGAATCAAACCCACTACCTTTCAGTCTACAGGACAACACCACAACCAACTAAACCACACCACCCAGGGCCCATTTTACTTTTTGTTTTCTATATGTCTCATTTATTTTGTTCCTGTCTTCTTCCTTTACTGCATTCTTTTTATTAAATGAATATTCTCTATTGTACCATTTTGATTCCATTAATGAGTTTGTAATTAGTTAGTAGAACTTCCATTACACTGAGCTGAGGGTGGGGATGGGAGGTGGTTGTGGTTCAAACATCATAAATTCTCACTTACTACTAAGATCTAGTAGATTTCCATAGAGAGATATTTTCCTCTTATGTCATTAGGACAATATTTACAATTTTAAACAATTATTTCCTATAGCTTTCTTCAGTTAAATGGTTATTTTGCTGGGGATAGTGTCTACTGAACCCCTTATGCCATCGTTTTGCATGTCCTCTATCTTTTATACATTTTAAACACTGAAGATGTATCATAATTTTCCCTCTTCTTGATTTTTCAAAAACCATTATAACACAGTTCCACTATTGAATGTTATCAAGATTTCTTTCTCCTATATAATAAGGCCTTGAATTTGTTAGCCTAAGTTTTAGTTTTTGAATTTCTTCCCTTAACAAGTTAGATATTTCTTTTCTTTTGGCAGCCTCTGAGCCTCAAGTTATCCTCTTTCATACCTTCTAATTTTCAGATTCAAAGCTGATTGGAAATCTGTTAGAGTTATATGAAATTATAATAAAAATATTCTGATTGAGAACCTAGAGTAATCACCAGTAAATCAGGTTTTTATATTCTAAATCATGTCATTTCATAAAGACCTATCTGGAGCCTTTGTTTAGTCTGTTTACTTCCTGGACTTTCAAGACAAGGGGAGCTACTCAAGAACTGAGAGGTGCCATGTAACAGACCTTACAAACTGCTCCCAGCTGCAGCAATGATAATTGGACCAGGCAAAAAAGGGGTATGTATAATTACACAGTGACAACATTAAGGGCTAATATTTTGGGGTAGAAGAGAAACACCTTGCCTCAAGCTCACAGGGTCTGACAATCAATTCTGAGATGAGACAGGAAAAAAATTGGAGAGCTCTGCCCCACACAAAGGAGACCAGAACTGGCTTTGCTGCTAGTCTGGCCCAAAGGCAAGAATTTACCAGTTCTGGAAATCCAACTGTTGCATTTTTCTCTATACTGGATATTACCATGGAAGACTGTTGCTCCCCAGAACATCTATATTCTCAGGGAATTGTCTGCCTTTCTTAGTGTCCTTTCTAAACATTTGCATAAACAACCTCCTCCTGGAAGGACCCTGCTGTTGATGACAAGCTTTTCTGATGCTCACTGCCAGAGGCAGTGGCACAACTTCATGAGGTTCTTTCATACATATGTCTAGAGTTCTGTCAGTTGGATCTCATCTGCCTGTGTGTTCCACCAACTTGCTGTGGTAATTGTCTGTGATCGTGTGTGTGTGTGTGTGTGTGTGTGCGTACAAACACACATCTCCTTTCTTACAGCTGGTCTATTGGTCAATGAATGTTTAGCCTCTTCTGGCCTACTTCTCCAAAATCATCCCAGTTATAGTTAATGGATCCTGGTAGAAGCAATCACACTACTTCTCAAACTTTAGCAGGCAACAAAATCACTTGAAAGAGTCTTTTAATACACAGAGTGCAGAGATCCACCTGCAGAATTTCTCATTCAATGGTCTGTACTTCTAACAACTTGCCAAGTGATGCTGAAGCTTCTGGTCCAGGGAGCACACTTTGGTAACCACTAATTTGTAAGGTAACACCCCAAAATGTCTCTAGCTATCATCCTGAGGAAATCACTGAGGCTGAATTTTAAACTTTTTTCTGCAGTGTTTAATTTACATTTCTATTTTTCATAATTAAAAACAACAAAAATAACAAAATAACACAAATACCTCTCCAAATGCATATACTCAAATTCTCACCATTGGTCTCTCTTCCCTTGTTCTTCCCTCAGGACTCTTACAGGAGCTATTTTCCCTGTCTGGACAGGACTTCCCAGAATGTCTCTGTCATTCAGAGAACTCTCCTAAATATGCCATTTTCTATCACCCAAGATTTTACTTTATTTTTGATAATGATTCCCATGACAAGAAATTATCTTGTAATTTATTTATGTTTTTATTTGTTGCCTTGTCTCTTCTCCTTCTACCTTCCCTTTCTCACCATAGTCAGTAGATCATAAGCTCCACTAGTCTTTCTTGTTCATGCTAAATCCCAGGAGTCTGGAACAGTGTATGTCATATAGCAGGTTCTCAATAAATATTTATTGAGTGACTAAATAATGATGAAAGCAAAAATATTACTTAAAAAATGAAGCCAGACTCCTACTGGGTTCTCAGCTATGACAAGAGTGTGTACATAAATTAAGCTAGATCAGATCTCTGGGGACATGCTCTATCTGATCTGTACATGGAGAAGAATGAGGGATAAGGCACAGAAGATGCTGGGAAAGTGGGGAGAAAGGTAGAGAGCACCCTACCAGAAGGTAGAAGAGTTTAAGAAGGGATGGCTCAGCTAGCAAAACAGAGCAGGGAGCTCAGCCATAGAAAAGGCAGAACATTCTATGTGCTTATAATTGGCTGCATTAGTTTCCCAGGACTGCTATAACAATACACAATATGAATAGCTTGAAACAATGTAAACTGATTCTCTCATAGTTCTGGAAGCCAGAAGGCAAATTAATGTGTCTACAGGGCTGTGATCTCTCCAAAGTCTCAAAATCCCTCTTTGCTTCTTCCAGTTCCTGGTAGTTCCAGGTGTTCCTTGGCTTGTAGTCAGCATAACCCCAGTCTCTGCCTCTGTCGTCACTTGGTATCCCCTTCATATCTATGTCTGTGTCTCTTCTTATTTTATAAAGACACAAATAATTGGATTAGAGCCCATACTAATGCCCTTATCTTAATTTGATCACATCTGAAAATATGACATTCACAGGTACCGGAGGTAGGACTTCAATATAGCTCTTTGAGGGGACACAATTCAACCTATAACCAAGGCCTTGGTATGGCCATTTTTTTGAGGTACTGCTTTATCTGTATGACATCTGTGAAATGAGTTACATCTATCCAACTGAGGAGCATTTCACTTAACAGTACCTGAGGGAAAAGTGATTCACTAGTTCCGAGGAAATGTGCCTTAGTCTAGGATCACTCAAAAGGGGTACTAGAATACCCCTCCCTAGACCCCTGGGAATAAGTGACTTTGTCCAAGTTTCTTAAAAAAAACAACACACAATTCTTCCATTTACATCCCAAATATCATGATTTTGGCCTAGTTAAGGTCCATTTGGAGATAGTCTGGTAGGCAACCATATTCAATTTCAGCTCTGTCAACAAGGCAAGCTTGAACTGTGTCTTTGCCCAGGTTTAGACCCCTAAAGGAAAGGTTTTGGTGATAGCTTATGTTGGGCATCTCAGACAGAGTCAATTCTTTCTTGGTGTGTGCTGAACACTTCACTTCAAACTGTGTGCAATAAGAGAGGAAGGGACAGGGGCTCAGAGTGCTCATGTGACTTGTCAATAGTCACATGGCTCATGAGTAGTTAAGTCAGGTCTTTTGGAACCATTTAAGTGATCTTCACATTGTGTCATGTTGATTTTATTTCATTGGTCTGTAATTACCGTTGGTGAATATTAAGGCTGGAAGCAATTTGATTGAGGCTGCAAAGAATCCCTAAAGTCTGGACAGTGGACTCAGGGTTGAGTCATTTTGTATCTCAGAGGGCCACTATTTCATTTGTTCATTGTTCTTTAATGTTGGCTAAATGCATACCAAATACATACAAATCATGGCAAGGAAGCTATTTCCAAAGACTTGCAGTCTTATAACCACAGGCCTTTATTTTAAGCATTATGAACAGAGGAATTCTGGGACCAGCCACCTAATCCAGACCAAAGGGCTATTTCTTGAGGATGTGAATATTGAGCCAAGTGTGGAAAGATTCTAGGAATCAGGCATGGTATATAGAAAGGAGTTTACCCTTTAACAAAGATCATTGGGTACATTGACATGAAGAGTCATGTTTGACTGATTAGCAAGGGTGGCTTTTAGAAAGAACTTTTCAGTCAGAAGACAGAGAATGAAAAATTGTAGCTGGCACTACCAATGAAGAGTGGCCTGATCACAGAGACTGAGAATTATGTGTGTGGCCTATGGTCATAGGTTCAGGGGCCACATTCTACCCTGCTCAATCTATGGCTCCCTACATGGTTCTGAAAGCTTAGAAGTGCAGGAGCAGGAAGTTTTATAGAGAGCTTTCAGCAGTGAAACACACATGTCAGAACAAACTTCTAACTCTATAACATGGCATTCAGGACAGTTTCAGCATTATTTCTGTACCTCCAGCCTGCTGTCTCTGGGACAGATATGCTCACAGTGCCTTACCATCACCAGGACACTACACAATTTCCAACTTTGTGTCTTTGCACAGTTATTTTGTATCCAGCAAAGCTGTAAATAAACTTAAGAGCCCAGCTGAAGCAATTCCTCCTAACCTAGTCTTCTGTGAGCTTCCAAGACCAAATAAATTGGAGTCTTTTTTCTTTTCTGCTCCTAAAGCTTTGCACATAAGTTGGTTTCATGTTAAGGCCCTAGAGTCACTATTTGAATGTGAGTATATGTATGTGTTTGTGTGTGTCCCATTTACATCTAGCTCCCTTAGGGAGAAAGTGCTATCTTATCCAGGCTTCCAGAATGTTCACCATGTTGGTGTTCTGAAAATTTGAATGTGTTGTTCATGTGCTTGTGAGTGCTGTAAGAAAACTATTATTTTCAGGAATATAAACTATTAATTATAAGAAGTTATCTTTTCTTCTTCTGATTTGGCAAATAACTTACTTTTTAATGAAAAACTGGTGTGAACCTTGAATTTGTATCTGGAGGTATTAGACCTTAGTAGAAACAGATTAGAGTAGTTCATAAACTCTCTAAATGTTATATTTCAAGGCCTACATAGGTTACTTAGATTGACAAGAAAACTCACATTAAAATCAAAATAACAATTCCCTGAATTCTTGTTCAGGCAACTAACTTATCTTCGTATCCTTGTCCATAAATATACAACTATGACATAATCAGTGGCTGCTATAAATCAACAGAAATCCAAAGCTCTTTGTACTTCCCTTGCAAACATGATGAAGGAAGATGTGGAACAAAATGGACATGGAGGAGCAATTAATAACAACAGCTAACATTTAGAATGCATATTGTAAATCAGCCTGTCTTCTAAGTGCTTTGCCTCAGCAGTCTTTGTAATCTCTGGGCTAGGTTCTGCTGTGATTCCCACCTGGAATATGACTCACCTGAGATGCAGGGTGGTTAGGTTAATTTTCTTAGGTCATACAGCTGAGACCCTAATTGATGCCAGTTGATTTTTAAAAATTGGATTTATTGGGGTGATACTGGTTTAAAAAAGCATACAGGTTTCAGTTGTCCAATTCTACAAGTTCAACATATCAAGTCGTCTTAATTCATCATCATTTATACCCCTTACCTTTCCTCCATCTCCACTCATACCCCACTCCTCTGCAGTAACCAAAGTGCTGTCTGTGCTCATGAGTTCTTTGTATCATTTTTTGTTTGTTTGTTTGCTCAGTCCCTCCATCCCTGACAGTTGTCAGCCTGGCCTATATATATAAATCTGTCTCTATTTTGCTTGTTAGTTAATTTTTTTGTTCACTAGATTGCACATACAAGTGAAATATGGTATTTGTCTTTCTCAAACCAGCTTATTTCACTTAGCATAATGTTCTCCAGGCTTATCTTTGCTGTTGCAAAAGGTAAGATTTTTTCCTTTTTTATGGCCAAGTAATATTCCATTTTGTATAAATGTACCACAGCTTTTTTATCTATTTATATTGATGGGCACTTGGGCTGCTTCTACAGCTTAGTTAAATAATACTGCAATAGAACATATGGGTGCATATAGTCTTTCAAATTAGAGTTCCTGGATTCTTAGGATATATTCCCAGAAGTAGGATCACTGGGTCATTTTTATGCTTTTAAGAAAACTTCATAATGTTTTCCATAGTGGTTGCGCCAATTTTCATTTCACCAATAGTGCGTGAGATTCCCTTTTCTCCACATCATCACCAGCACTTATTTGTCCATTTGTTGATAATAGCCACCCCTGTGAGGTGATATCTCATTGTGGTTTTAATTTCCATTTCTCTGATGATTAGTGACGAGCATATTTTCATAATCTATTGGCCATCTGTACATCCCTTTGGAAAAGTGTCTATTCACGTCCTTGTCTATTTTTTTAATTGAATTATTTGGAGAGGGTGAATTTTATAAGTTTTTTTTATAAATGTTGCATATTAACCCCTTACCAGATGTATTGGCTAGTATGTTCTCCCAGTCAGTGGGTTGTCTTTTCATTCTCTTGAAGGTTTCCTTTGCTGTGCAAAAATATTTTCATTTGATAAGTCCCATTTATTTATTTTTTCCTTTCTTTTCCTTTTCTGAAGAAATATATCAGAAAAAATCTTACTATGAGAAATGTCAAAGATTTTTTTCTGGGATGTTTATGATTTCAAGTCTAACATTTAAGTATTTAATCTACTTTTACTCTGTTCCTGTGTGTGGTGTAAGAAGGTGGTCCAGTTTTAACTTTTGCATGTATTTGTCCAATATTCCCAACACCATTTATTGAATAAATTATCTTTAACCCAGTGCATGTTTTTGCCTCCTTTGTCAAAAATTAATTGACTATAAAGGTGTGGGTTTACACAATGAGGTACCACTTCACACCAGTCAGAATGGCCATCATAAGCAAAACAACAGACAACAAGTGTTGGAGAGGATGTGGAGAAAAGGGGACACTAGTGCACTGTTGGTGGGACTGCAGACTGGTACAGCCACTGTGGAAAACAGTATGGAACTTCCTCAGAAAATTAAAAATGGATCTGCCTTTTGACCCAGCAACT
>PVIA01006845.1:0-91407 GCA_004024845.1 Tonatia bakeri
TACGGAGTGAGCTCCCATCTGCCTGCAGGGGCGCCCGCCCACTGGGAGACTTCCCACCCTAGTGTTGCACACACACACTCTCACACTCACGCATTCACACCAAACCTCATACACAGTGGCCTGCAGACACACCCCATGTGCTCGCACACAGGAACGCCTCCCTGCACCCACAAAGCCCAGCTGGCACTCCCCACAGGTTCATAAGGCAACAGTCCAGAGGGCCGTCACAGGGAGGGCAGGGCACGGCCCCCAGAAACCCCTCTGCTGACACCCGCCCCGTGCCTTCACCCCACAGCCAGCACCCGCTTTGGCAAAGATGCCAAAAACAGAGGTGGGGGCACGGCCCGGTGACACCAGCTCCCAGCCTGTCCTTCTATAGCTGCTTCAGCTCCTGGGGCCCATCACCAAGATTCCGTACTCACGGCTGTCCAGTCCTTGCCCGAGGCCCTGTGGGCACATCTGTCTCCTCGACCTGGAAGGCGGTCTTTGGGACGTCCAATGTCCAGTCTGTTTCACTTGTCTGAGCCCGAAAGCCATGGGCCCAGAGGGGGCCCCACTAGGGATCTTCGAGGTCCTTTGGGTCAGGTTCTTAGGACCGAGGTTCTCTGGTCCTTTTGATGACCAGAAATTTAATGAACAAGCCCTGGCTGGTGCAACTCAGTGGATTGGCCACTGGCCTGCGAACCAAAAGGTTGCTGGTTCGATTCCCAGTCAGAGCACATGCCTGGGTCCCTAGTAGGGGGCACATGAGAGGCAACCACACACTGATGTTTCTCTCCCTCTCTTTCTCCTTCTCTTCCCCTCTCTCTAAAAATAAATAAATAAAACCTTTTTTAAAAGAAAGAAATGTAATGAACTGCTGGGAGCCCCAATCCAGGGGGCTGGACTGTTCAGCTGGAGCCAGGCTGATGGGTAGAACTAGAAGATAGAAAGTCACCCACAAAATGTGTGGTGAGTTAGGAAAAGGCCACTGGGCTGGCTGTCTGCCTGCAGGCTGCAGTGGGCAGTAGGAGGCTTAGCCGCTGACCTTTAACCCATGCGCACGCACACCCTGAGGCTTTTGGGACTGTTGAAATGGGGCTCTGTTGAACCTCACACCTGCAAACTTGGGGGGTGCTGCTCAAGGTCATCTCCTCTGGTCCCCCTGTCCCACACAGCTCTGCAGTGACACTCACTGTCCCCCACGGCAGCTCTTTATCATGGGTCAGATTTGGGTGCTAGAAATCCTAGACCACACCACCTGGAACCGATCAAAGCAACTCCACTTCTGCACTGGCACCACGGTCCTTCAGAAATTTGGCGAGAGTCCTTCCACCACGTCTCCTCCCAGGTTCTTTACTGGCTCGTCCTCTGACAGGGTTTCCAGACCTTTCCATCCCAGCCACTGTCCCCTGCGCTGCCGCCCTCCGCCAGGCATGGCCCAACTAGCACAGACACACGACGCAGAGGGCCCCTCAGCTCCCTGCCCGGCCCATCCTCCAGGTCCCACAGCCTGCTGCACCTGGGAAAGGTTCTGGCTGCTGTGGCATGCTTCCTGCAAGCTGCTACATGAAGGACAGGAACTTGGCACTTGGAAAAGTTCAGGGGCTCAGAAAAACTCTGGTTCAAAACACCTCAGCCACAGGACGGTAGAGGACTCCGGCTGAGAACACGGATGAAGAAGGTGGGAGTCGAATTCTGCCCTCAGCGGGGCTTCGGGCTGGTCATTGAACCTCTCTGCCCCTCGGTTTCCTCTTCAGTGTAGTGGGAATCAGAACTGGGCCTGCTGCATTGGGTTGTCGCTAGGATTAAGTGAATGTGGACGGTTTAGACACTGGGTGCTGTTGATACTGCAACCTCTATTCAGTGGTCGCTGCCCGGAGGCTCGTCTGCCCAGTCCTCGGTGACTTCTCCTCCCCCTCTAGAAGGTCAGGGTCATGGAAATCTTCTAGGTGGGAGGGACTCTGAAGGCCACTGAGTTCCAGCCTACCCCCATTGCACCTGTGAGAAAGCCAGGCTCAGAAGGAAGCTGGGGCTTGCTCAGGGCTGTAGGAAGCTGCTAGGACAGGACCCCATAACCTTGGCTTTCAACCCATAGCAGTGCTTGTGGCCTCGAGGCCGAGGTCAGACCACTGCCCCAGGTTCTGTACTGTGCCCCTGCAGAATGTTTGACCCCTGCCCCCAGCCAGGACCAGGACGGTGGAGGTCAGGGCCCCAGGACCTGAGGGCGCAATGTGAGGCAGAGGAGCACTGAGCTCTGGGCCCATGCCGGGGGCCACCGCAGAGTCCCTGAGGCCTTCGGAGGGTAGAGGATGTGGGGGGGGGGATGACTGCACCGTCTCCTTCCCATCAACCAGTGAATGTCGTGATCTGGGGACATTATTTTCTCAGAACCTGAGAGACTGGGGTGGGGTAAGGCAGAGCTGTTGGCAGAACGTTTCTCAGATCTGGCAGGCACAGGGCAGGGCAGGGCGGGGACGGCGGGGTGGGGGGGGAGGCAACCAACCCAGCAGGCTCCCTGCCAGCGTGACATCCCCAGCAAAGCTGAGGCCGGGCCCACAATGTTGTCACCAGCAGGAAGTGCAGGCCTGGCCTCATTCCCCGCTGGGGCTCGGCCACCTCACTTTCCGAGGGCAGAGGGCAGGGTGAGAGAGGCCCGGGGGCACAAGCCCGAGGCTTGAAGAGAGGGCTCTGAGGCCTCTGGTCCCCCTGGGCCTGGCCAGAGCCAGCCCATTCTTCTCGTCCCCCTGTAGCTGAGCCCGGAGCCTGCTGGGCCCAGCCCCCTCTGTCTTCTTATGGGCCACCACCCGCTCTGCACCTGTTGCTGGCCAGGAGCCTGCCGGCAGGCAATGGCACAAAGTCGGGATCCTTGGGTGGGACCATATCTGCCAAGATGGCTGCCGTCACTTCCTCCCCAGCTGGTAACTTGGGGCCCACGGCCCACTACCTCCCTGCCCTTGGAGAGTGGGTGGCCTGTGTGCGGCTTGCTTTGACCAACAGGATGAGGTGGCACTGACTAAGAGATTCCAGGCCTAGGCCTTAAGGGGCTTTGCAGCGCCCATGTTCTCCAGCTTGGACGCCAGAGGCCGTGCAAGGGAATCAGATGACCCTGCTGGAGAGAGGCCACCGGGGTGCAGGCCTAGAGACGGCGGAGGGAGAACCGTGGCTGTCCGGCCACTCCCGCCTGAGTGTCGGACGGGGGAGGCCAGTTGGCCCACCCAGCCTGCCCTGCGCGAGCGGTCCAGCGGTCTTGCCCAGCTCTGTCTGGACTACAGAACTGTGTGCAAATCCACACCAGTGGCTGCTTGTTACTCAGTGATGGATGCCTGCTACACTTCCAGTCCTGAAATCTCAGGCTCACAGACGTGGCCTGGGCAAGTGACATCAGCTCTCCGGGACTTGGTTTCCCCCTAAACAGAGATGACAGCACCACGTGGTCCGGGGTGAGGGTGCACAGTGGTGTGGCAGCGGAGCCCCAGAGGCTGTGTTGGAGGAACGGGAGCGAAGTGTGGAGGCCCAGCTGCTCCAGCTCCCCAGAAGGCGCTGGGCACAGCCCGGTCGCCGCATCTCCTAGGCCTGGAAGGCAACTTCTGGAACACCCAGTCTGTTTCTCTCTTCCTGACAGACAGACAGTGCCTGCTGGGGCCGCCGCTTCCACCCGCCCTGCAGACGTGGGCGGAGTGGGGGCCCAGGGGTGCTCTCTTCTCCCACCTCAGGGGAGTCATCAGGGCCCTGGGATTTGGGTCTTCAGAGCTTAAAGGTTCTCCAGGACTGAGTCATTTGGGCCGCCTGCCCTGGTGGCCCAGGTCTCCAGGGACCCGGAGGTTCCAGGACCCTGTGGAGGGCGTTTGCTGTGGGACCTGCTCAGCATCCTATCCATATGGGGACGACACCACTCCTGAGCCTCGCGCTCTCTGGTGAGGTGTAGGAGGTGAGACAAAGCGACTCCCCCAGGGTCAAGGTGTTTGTGACTCAGCCCTGACTGGCAGCTCCTCGCATGTCCTTCCTCCCCACCCGGTCCTTTCCTGTTCTGAGAAAGCTGGAGGTGGCCAGTGGCCACCAGCCAGTGGGAGGGGTAGCACCTGCCATACCTCCACCCGCGCACCAAGCCCAGCTGCAGACATGTCCCTAGGGGAGCCACTCCTATGGGGCAAGGAGCCGTGGAAGGACTCGGCCGAGATGGTCCAGGCAGAGCTTTGAGTCCCAGAACCCAGAGGGGCAGAGGCCAGGCCACACAGCAGGAGGCAGCCAGCAGCCCACCTGCTGTCCCCTCTCGCTGCATTCCTTGCCCTTCTGCCCTGGCTCATTTCCACTCTCCTGTTTGAGAAACCACAGGCAGAAGCAGGGGCGCTCACCCCCCGTCCCCCGCAGGGACTGTGGGACCCAGTTTCTACACAAGAAGGGCTTGTGCAAGAGGCATCTTGAGGAATGGAGGTGTCGGGAGCCGCTCTTGACAGCAAGCTGGCCTTTTGACAAACCTGAGCTGTGTGTCTCCCCTCGGCTGGTGGAGCACCTACACCCACATGCCCAGCTTTGCCCTCCCCATCCCCCCCTTTCCTGTTGGCCTTGGACTCGACGCTCACCACTCACTGCTGGCTGCCTCCTGACCGCCCTGTCCTCACACTAGGGGCCCCCAGGGACAGAGGTGGTTCCAAGCATCTGGGGCCTGGGACTGGCCCCCCTGAGGCACTGGTTCCTGAACTGCCTTCAAGTCCAGACCCCGAAGAGAAAGCAGAGGCCCAGAGAGGAGGAGCAGCTGCTCACACCACACAGCGGGACGAAGACTGAGCTGGGCCTGAAATCTCAGCCCCCTCCTTCCCGGCTTCCTGATCACTTCTCAGCAGCTCACAGGAAATGGAAATGGCTCTTCTGGGGCCGAGGGGAGGATGCGAGGTAGCCGGCTAACCCCACCCCATTTCCAGTGACCACCACGCCTCTGCTGTCAGGACGATCACCAGATCAAACAAACGCTCGCTCCCAGCAGAGGGCGATTCACCTTACCTGCACCTGCTCCTCCGGGTCAGGAGTGGCCACCTCTGGGCAGGACGGCCCATCTCCACTCCGCGGATGCTCAAACTGAGGCTGGGGGCGGGGTGGTCCGGGAGCCCCCAGAGCCCAGGCCTGTTGGGCGGGCTTCAGAGCCCCTGCTATCCCACCCTGTGTCCTCCGGTGCCCAGCACAAAGCAGGCAGTTCGACCTGCCTGCCCCCTTCACCCACTGTCCCAGGCCTGCTGGCACTTGGGCCCTGAGGGCAGGAAGAGGCCTTGATGGTCACGTGGCCGACCCTGAGGCTGCAGGAGGGGCACCTGCTACCTGGGCTCACGGGCCAGGCCTCTTGTGTCTGTGTTTGTGACCCACCTGGAGACGCTGGCGAGTCCAGTCCTGGGGCCAGCAGAGGGGCTGCTTCTGAATCACGTCAGGATGACAGCCAGTCCTCCCACCCTGGGCTGTCCCCTCCAGCTTCCCAGCAGAAGTCCAGGCCCTGCTGATTCCTGCCTGCTCCTGCCCACTGGCCCTGAGCCCATCCTAGGGTGGAGAAGCTGATAGCTCTGGACGGTGACCTGCCCAGGATCACACAGCCATGCCACGTGACTCGATGGCCGAGTGGGGTCAGAGGCCTGGGCCCCTGCCCCAACCCCAGCAGCACCCCCACCCAGCCCTCACCCCCATGTCCCCTGCTGTGTGACCTTGGGCGAGTGGCCCTCCCAGAGCCTCCCTTTTCCTGAGGCCCCAATAAGTCCAGCTTGTTCACCCGTTGCTGGAGCCCTCCCTGGGCGGCTGGGGTGCAGCCCAGAAAAGGCATTGCAAGGACCCCTCCCTCCGCTTCTCTTTGTTCCCCGTGTTACTGCTGCTCTCTGTCCCATAACATCTGTGTCATTTCCTTGTTTGGGGTCCACCTCTCTGCTGAATGGGGCTTTTGCTTGGGCCTACTAATTAGTGCTGCCCTAACCAGGGTGCACTGGGTGCCGAGTGCATCTTCGCTGCTGGACGGAGGGGGTCAGACGGGGCCAGACCAAAGGCGCAGGGATGGAGGGGAGAGGCGATGGAGGCGGAGCCCCGTGGTGCACAGCCGAGGAGGGGGGGGTGAGACCGACAGGACAGGTGCTGTCCGAGGTGTCGGGGAGGAAGAGGGCCTGTGGGGCCGACTCCCCGGCGGGGTCGACTCCCCGGCGGGGTGTCTGATGTGAAAGGCTGGCACCTTGGCCACCCAGCCCAACAGCTGGGCTCAGGTTGGGTCCCCAGTGTGACATTGCAGGGCAGAATCTAGCTTGGTCTCCTCGCCCTGGGCAGGTCCTGAAACCTTGCCCTAATAGGCCGCCCATACCCTCTCTCCTCCAATTCCCCCTTGCAGGCTGGGGATGACCGCCCCCCTGGAAGCCCTCCCTGATTCTTCCCCCCCACACCCAGCCCCACAGTGAATTCTTCCCTCCTCTCCACTTGCTTTCATGTGTCCACTCACTCACACACTCAGAAGACAGTTCTGAGGCTGGCTCTAGTGCCAACCCTGTGGGGACACAGACGACCGTGCCTCGAGGGGACAGACCCGGGAACCAGAGCACAGCACTACTCTGAACCTACAATGCAGGATGTCTCTTTTAAAAAGAAAATTTCGCATGGACCCTGGGGTTGTCCCCATTTTTATTGCAGTGTTTCTTTTTTTTAAAATTATGTATTGATTTGAGAGA
Source organism: Tonatia bakeri (assembly GCA_004024845.1). Taxonomy (NCBI): domain Eukaryota; kingdom Metazoa; phylum Chordata; class Mammalia; order Chiroptera; family Phyllostomidae; genus Tonatia; species Tonatia bakeri. The sequence goes on from PVIA01006845.1 coordinate 6,666, forward strand.
GAATCAACTTGTTCCACTTATCATGCCTTCGTTGGCTGAGTCTTGCATGCGCCCTGACCAGGAGCTGAACCCACAACCTTGGTGTCTTGGGGCAACGCTCTAACCAACCACGCGCCCTGGCCAGGGCCTACGGCCGATTTGTTTTTAATCCAGAGACTCAAAACCCATGGCGTTTTAAAAGCCTCATAAACTGCAAATGATGTCCTGAGGCTCCAGCGTGAGATCCAGAGCGGCGCGAGGCCCAGGGGCCTGTGGGCGGTGTGGGCGAGGGAGCCCGCAGTTCAAAGACTCGGCAGGAAAGAGAGATCTCGTTAGCGATTTTTAGATATTGATTAGTAACTAGTAATACTGCTATGTTAAAATGATGATATTTTGGCTCTATTGAGTTGAAGAAACTATAGCGTGAACGTTAATTGCAACTTGTTTCTTTTTGCTTTTTAAAACGGGACCGCTGGAGAATCTCACGTGGCTCGCACGTATTTTCGAGTTGGAACCCACCTAGCGGTGTAATCCCGGCGTTCTCCGAGTCCCCGGGGCTGCCGAAACCCAGGAGCCGTGGCCAGTGCTGTGTGTGCTTATCTTGAACGGAGGTGAAGTCCCTCGTGACGTACAACTAACCATCTTGAACTGTACGATTCTAGTCCACTCCCAGTGTTTGAGAACCACCACCTCTCTCTAGTTTCAGACCTTTCCCTCGCCCCAGAGACACACCTGTATCCAGTAAGTAATCACTCCCCGTCCTCCCCGAGGCTGGCCCCTGGTGAGTGCTAATCTGGTTTCCGTGTCTGTGGACTGGCCCGTTCCTGACGTTTCTTTAAAGGGAACAACACAGTATGTGACCCTTCGGGCCCGGCCGCTCTCACTGGGCGGCAGGACCTCGAGGCTCACCCGCGTTGGGGGCACGTATCAGAGCCGTGTTCCTCTTCGTGGCTGAGTAATATTCCAGTGCCCGGCAGACCCCCGCTAGCTCTCCCTCCCTTCCTCTGCTGGCCTCTCTGCCTCTGGGCTGTTAGGAGTGATGCTGCTGGGAATGTTCGTGCCCAATTTCTGCACAGACATAGCGTTTCAGCTCCGGGGAGAACTGCTGGGCCGTGAGGAAACACTGGTTCCGTTTGTCTAGCACTCACTTTCCTTATTCATCAAAACCAGATACACACTGGCAGAGTCGACCTGCTCGTCAGGGTGTGACCCTCAGGACAGACCCTTGAACACCCCTGAGGGGAGGTCTGGGGGTGCTGGTTGGGGACCCCCATGTCAGCATTTTCCGGACTTTGTTCTTGGAAAGACCAGATTCTCCAAGGAAGATGCTTCAGTGTCTCACCTGAGGGGCAGGGGAGGCTAAGGGCCCCACGGCCCCTGGAAGCAGGGCAGGGGCCGGGCAGGGACTCCAGCACTCAGCAGCCCCGGGGAGGCAGCTCCCTATTTTGGGGGTGACTCCCCCCTCCCCAGGCCGGGGAGCCCCGGTTTGCCATCACCAGAGAAGGACCAGCATGCTGGGTCGGAGGGGGGGACTGCCCAGCAGTTCTGGGAGGGGATTTGAGGGTCTGACTGATCACTATTTTGCTCCTGCCTGCTGCCCCCACCCAGGGTTGCCAGCTGCGGGCAGGACCCCTGGCGATTCTGTGGGGCGCATCACACTGGTGCTCAGCCCTCCTCGCTCAGACGTGGCCTTCCTGAGTTCCTCAGGCCCGCAGCACTCAGCATCGACTTTCCAGCTCCTTTCCAGGATGTGCTGCCCACCTGTGCCTGGGGGCTGACACTTGAAGAAAACGAAAGAAAGAAACCCCCACCTGTAGTCTTCATGGGGCTTTCGAAGGGAGAAATTGGGTGCACGGGTTTAATCTGCTGTCTCTAGCCTGGCAGTCCCAGGACGCCCCTGCCCTTCAGAAACATTCCGGGGCCCAGTGCCAAGCCCCTGCTCTGGGAAGCTTCCCAGAACCCATCAGGGAACCCGCCCCTCCTCCTGGCTCTTGGGGCCCATTCTGTCTGGAACCCCAGGTGCTGGTTCATCTACCCAGGGGAGACCAGAGCTCCTCCAGGGCAGGAGAGTCAATGACTAATGTGTGACCCTCCTCTCTCTACCCTCCTAGCGCAGTCCCTGGCATGCGCTTTCCCTGGGGCGGGCTGTGCACAGCGGTACTCCCCCTGCTGCACTGCCAGAGAGAGAACAGAGGGGCACTGGTAGGAAGATGAGACAGTCTGGGCAAAGGACACCACCTTGGGATGGGACGTTCTCTCACCCGTTCTTGAACCCTTCTCGGACCCTATTCCCGGGTCCAGGACCACAGGGGCGCACGGGAGCTCGGGACGCCTGGGGCTGGGACCTCGGCGGCAGGCTGCCCGACCGAGGAAGCTCACTGAGGCCCCGGTGGCCCCTGCGTGGACATGGAGCCCCAGGCCCACCATACTTTTAGGAGTCCTCAGAAATAGTTTATTTTCCTTTAAATCAGAGAAAAAAATGAACTTTTAGTTTTAAAAAGTTTTCATAATAAGTATGTCTTTATGCCAGTGCAGTCAAAATGTAATTTTCAACAGCTTTCAGTGGAAGAGGAGGCCATGAAGGCCCCACTGTGTCCTCGCCCTGCCCTGCGTCTGAGCGGGGTCCTAGTCCTCCCTCCGACAAGCTGGGGCCAGCGGCCTGCAACGCCACAGATGCTGCTACGTACGGGGCACTGGGAGCCGCACACCCCAGGTCCTTGGGTCTGCACCAGGAGCCCCAGGTCCACTGCAGCTGCGCCCCATGCGCACAGGGGCCAAAGAGCCTGGGAGAGGGGCTGGGTGGGGGAAGGCATCCCTGGAGAGGGAGGTCACATGAGCTGCGTCTCGAAGGATGAGGTGACAAGTGTGGGGCCTGACCTCGGAGGGAGTGGGAACAGCCAGGGGGCTCTGGCCTGGAGGCAGTGGGGGGCTCAGGGGCCCACCGTGTCCTTCCAGGGCCCACTCTGGGACCTGGGATGAGAAGTCAAAGAAAGAAGGGCCTGCACAAGGCAACTGGTCCACATGGCCTGGGGTCCTCTGACCCCTCTCCAGGCAGGGACGGAGTTTGGGAGCTGGTGCCAGTTTCCTGAAGCTGGCTGCCAGACTGTGCCCTCAAGGAGGCTGCCCAGGCCCAGGGAAATGTCAAGTGCCTGTCTATCTGTCTGTCTGTCTCTGCTCCCGGCTGACATCACCTCTGCGTGGGAACAAAGCAGGTGCTCATGCCCAGCCTGCCGGGAGTGGCAGTGATCTGTGTCCTTGTTTGGTTTCAAAGCAAGATGGGCCCGGAAGGATCATGAATGATGCCCTTGTTGAAGACGTGTTTGGGGGCCCATCTGAGAGCCCCCCTCGGGGCTCTGGGGGAGAAGGGGCGAGCCCACCGCCACTCCTCAGCATCTGGGCTGCAGGGGGCTGCGAGCAGGCGCCCCTGCTACATTCAAGGCCCCAGGTGCGGCCTTCCCAGTTGGTGACTTAATAGAGCACACCTGTGCGGTGGCAAGGGCGCAGGTGGAGGCTCAGGGACCTCAGCTCACGCCCTTGCCGTGTGTCCCTGTCCACGTTCGAATTTGCAGGACAGGACAATCCTTGCCTCTATGGCCCCCACAGGTCAGGCCCTGTTACGAAGAGGTCCTCTCTTTGCAGATGAAGAAATGGAGGCTCAGCACGGTCCAGTAGCTTGCCCAAGGTCACGTGGCCATTCACTTATTCATTCAACACACACGTGAAGGGCTACCACAGGGCTGACTCTGACCTTGGGGCCCAGACCCAGTGGATTAAAGCCGACAAAGACCCACTCTCGTGAGTGAACATCTTAGTGAGTTACAGAGACAGCCGAGCCAGAAATGTTGGACAGTGAGTTTCTGTGCAGCAAACAGGGAGGTGAGCCAGAGCAGGTGGCGTGGGACCACGGCCGGCTCCTTCTCTGAGGAAGTGGCACTTGTGCCGAGGCCAGAGTGACGGGAAGGAAGCTGGCACATAGCATGATCAGGCACCTTTTCCTATGAAGTCAATGTCACGGGCCTGAGTGGCTCCTGATGGGCTGGGCTCGCTGCCGGCGACCCAGTGGTGGGGACTGCCCACCAAGGCCACCGGCCGGGTCGTGGGGATGAGAGGCCCAGACGAGGACGGCAGCACCAGCACAAAGCCTAGTGAAGATGCCCAGAGGCACCACAGAGCGCCCGGCCCTGCCCGATGTCCCCGTCCTGCCCACCTGCCTCTGGCCCAGGACACACCGTGGCTCCCAAAGGCCTGGACCCAACTGGTCTGACCCAGGCCAGGGCCTCAGTCCAGGCTGTGACCGAGTCCTGTGCTGGGAGGCAACCAGGTGTCTTCAAGGGACCAGTGGACACAGGCGGCAGGTGGGAGGTGGGTTCCTCTGGTTCTCCCTGACCCAGCCTCAGGGAAAATGGGCGCCCTCCCCCAGAAGGGATCAAAGGCTGGGTGGGCTCCAGCTGGCCCCTGGCGCGGTGTGGGCAGCTGGGCAGCCTGCCCACCTGTGTTCCGAGGGGGTGCTGACTGGCCCACAGCCTCGGCCTTGGCTGGCTGCCTCGGTTCTTCTCGTCCTGGCCCTTGCCCCTTGTTAAATCTTAAAACAGACTCCTCAGCTCCCCCTCACCCCAATGCTGACACAGTGCCCCCCTTGCCTTCAGGAGGCAGACTCAAGGGGACAGGGGACACAAAGCCAGAGGGGCACTGCCCTGCCCCCACGTGCCTAGGGCAAAGCAGCTGATGGGAGAGGCCCTGAGGCCCCAGAGGCCGGACGGGCCATTTGTGCTGGGACAAGGCCCTCTGTGGCCCAGCTCCATGACACACCGCCACCTCCTCCCAGGGTGCCGGCGCACACGCCCTCCAGGTGGTCAGGCCCCCGCGGCTCGGCTGAGGAGGCCAGGGGAGGGAGGGGCCTGGGAGCTCAACGCCTACTGCGTCTGCTTTGATCCTCAGCCACAGCAGGTTTCAGTTTGAGCCGCAGACGCTCTGCTCTTGTGAGCGGATGAGTTAAGTCTCCAAAGGCAGGAAGAGGTACTTTATGGATTGGTATTTATAGAATATCCTCCACCCAAACAAAACCAAAATAACGCCAAGGAACCCCTTGAACACCCACTGACATCCACTGTCCTGGTGACCTGAAGCTCTGACAGCCGCAGTCGCCCGCAGTCAGGAACAGTGGGGGCCCCGCCACAGCCTGCGATGGCCCAAGGGGCCCGGAGGGCCAGGCCTGCAGAGGGGAGAACTGCCCCCTTCTGCAACTGTGCAGCGGCCTGGAGGATGCCACGACCCAGCACTCTCCCCCAGGGCTGTCAGCAGGGGGACGGGAGGCACCCAGCCCACCCCGACCCCCGGCCACTCGAGCTGCAGGAGACAAGATTAACAGCACCGCAGACACTGTCACAAGGACGCACGACACCACCATTTATTCCTTCTTTGCTGTGGTAAAAAAGTGATTCTATTTCTAGGCACCAGACAGCATCACTGAGACATTCCTGGAAGAGAATTCCCTTTGTTTCCAAGCCTTTGTGACCGACTTTAAATCGCTTCCCCCCAACAACAGAGATGGCGTCCTAGTGGAGGGGCCGGTCTCTCTCTGGAGGGAGACCTGCGCCTCCGTCGCTCCGGCCGGGTGGGCTCCCCTCGGGAATTGTATTCTGGGGCCACAGCCGAGCAGGGACTTGGAACGGGCCTTTGATGTTTCAGAGTCCAGGCCCCCGGAGGCGACCCACAGCGGCCAGTCCCTGGTGAGCTGTGCCCGGGGGCTGGTGGGGCAGGAGGCTGGGCGCTGGGCAGGGGCTGGCAGAGGCCGAGGCACTTGGGATCTGGCAGGAGGCCTGAGCTCTGCCCAGCCTCGGACCCTGTGCCTCGGGCACGCCGTGAGTCTCCCAGGCTCGCTTCCCCTGTGCGCACAGGATGCAGCCCCCCCACCCCCCCGGCAGGCAGGGAGCACCGTGACGCGGTCTCACTCGGGGCCTGGTGGCCCGAGCCTGCCCCCGACATCGGTAAAAGCAGCGCACATCTCAAGCCCAAGCCTGACCACAGAGCAGCAGGGACTAGAGGACCTGTCCCCTTTCAGAGCCACTTCCCACTGTCCCCTCTCACACGACACGAGCCCGGCCCGACTCGAGGCCTGTTTGCTGCTGTGGGGCCGGTACAGACCACCGTTAGTGTTGGAGATCACTCATCTTCCTGGCTCCCCAGCCTGTGGCCTTCCCCAGCTCCTGGGAGGGCACAGCCAGGCAGAGTCTGCTCACCCTGATCTGGGGCCTCTGCAACCTGGGGGGCCTGACAAGGGCGACCACGGTCCCGGGCTGGGGCCGGGCACATCCTCACCTCTCTTGCACCCCCACCTCTGGGGAAGCCCACCAGCCCAACCCACCCTCTCTGGAGGGCTCCAGGACCAGTTACCTCTGGTTCCTTTCTCCCGGACCTGGCCCCTCTGCAGCCATCCCAGGCGCCCAACACCTCCCTGGTCTTCCCGAATGTTTACCACCAAAAACCACCGGGCTGGCCTAGGCAAGGGGCCCAGGGTCAGGTGCAGGCTTCGGAGGTGCAGCTGTCAACTGGGGTTCACTCTGGAGGCTGGAGAAGAAAGGGGGAGCCCCTGCCTAGTGGCGAGGGGCACTAGCACTGGCCGTAGGCTCCTCCTGGGGGAGGCAGTGGCGGGAAGCTGCGGGGTCACAGGAGAACCTCCTCACTCCACCCCACGTGGTGGGCTTGCAGGCCGGCCCACCTTCTGCACTTGCACCCTCTGTTCTGGGACATGGGCACAGTCCCGGCTGGGGCTGCCCGAGGGTGTGGCCCCCCGCTCCCCGTGCAGCGAGGAGGCACGTCGGAGGGTCTGCCTGCACTGGCACGGGGAGCTCAGGGGCACAGGCTGAGGACCAGGCACCCACTGGCCCCGTGGCACCAGACGCGGTAGGACGAAGCCCACCCTGTCCCAGCGGTGGCCCCCTCGTGCTCAGGCGAGACCCTGCTCGGGCCGCACTCCCTGGGTGGGGCTAGGGTGCCGTCATCACGCTCTGATCGCCGTGGTCCATGCTCCAGAGGCGGTAGAACTCGGCAAAGTCCACATAGGGCTCAACGCGGCCATCCTCGCCGGGCGGCAGCGAGTGGGCAGGCCGGGAGCGGAAGAGCCCCCCGTCGGAGCTGGAGCTGCTGCTCTGGGTGTGCGTGTTGGTGGACTGCAGGGTCATGGTCGGGCTCTGGCTGCGAGGACAACAGGGGAGAGGGCCAGTCAGGGGCCTCGGCACCTGGCCAGGGGACGGAGAGGCCCCTGCCTTAGGCTGCAGGTCTCTCTAACAAGGAGCCAGCCAACCGCGTGCTCTTAGGAGCAGATGAAAAGTCCAACGTGTTTTCTAAGCTCTAGCTGCACGTGGCCATTTAAATGAACCAGAATTAAAACGGATCCCTTGGTTCCGGTGCTCAATAACCATGTATAGCTAGTGGCTACTATACATGCCTCGGGACCATCCAGGCAGTGCTGAGCTGGAGGTCGTCCACGCCGGTTTCTCCGATCCATCCCGATCCAAAGCCCACCAACCACAGGCCGGCAGAGGCTCTTTTCCAAGAAAACCTTTCCTGTTCTCTCCTCCTCATTCCCCTTGCCGGCTGGCAAGATGGGTCCCCACGTTCTGAGCTCCCTGGACACCCACCCGCTGTCCCAGAGCACACAGGGGGGTACTACCCGCTAGCCCGCTGTCCTGCGAACTCCCAGCACTGCCCAGCACCTGGCGCCTAGCACCGGGCCAGCCCACAGTGGGGCCCGACTAACGCTCAGGTGCAAAGCTGAGGAGAGAGGCTATTTAGGGCCCCAGGGAGCTGGGGTGCAGGGAGATGGCTGTTTCTCCTGCCTGGTCTGGGGCCATGGCTACAATGCTCTGCCTTTGTGGCCACAGCCAGTGGCTTCCTCCGGGCAGCGCTGCTGGGGTGGGGAAGCCACCCGACTGCACTCTGCGCTGGGGCTGCCGCACTCAGCTGTGCAGCAAGTCCCTCAGCCCTCAGTGAAGGCGGCGGCAGCAGTATGGGGGCAGGGAGGAGGGAAGGACCCCCTCCAGGCAGAGGGACTCAGCCCCCCCCCCCACTCCCACACCACTCCCGTCCTGCCAGCCCCTGTGATTGGCTGCGCCCTGAGTGGGCTGGGTGTGGCATCTCTATTATTCTGGGCAGGGCTGGAATGTGGAAACCGGATCCTGGTCTCTGGGGCGAGGGGCACACATTCCACGGAAGTGAAGGGGGTGGGCTGGACACCAGACCTGCAGGCAGGTCCGCAGCTGGGAAGAGGCCTGCCCACCCCACTGCAGGCTCCAGACCTCCTGCGGCCTCTTCCCCTCCCCCTGCCTCACACTGGAGAACTCACTTCAAAGCCGAATCAGACATCTGAGTCAGAGAGCACCGGCTCTGACGAGCCAGGACGGGCCAAACAACACCCCCACGCACGAGTGCCACGGGGAGGCCACCCTACCACACACGCTTCAAGGCGGAAGAAGAGAACAAGAGGACAGCCTTCCCATTCAAAGAGCACGCACGGGACCCACAAGGAAATGTGACCAGCAGGCTGTCAGCATCAACTGCCTGCTCCCTCCGGGTGGCCCCAGCCACTCCGCCCCTGGAAACCTGCACCCTCCCAGGCCCTGCTTCAGCGAGCTGTGGGGACCCACAGAGCTGCCACTTGCTGCCTCCCAGGAGGGGAGACAGGGCATTGGAGAAGTAGGGGCCTGCAGGGCCTCTTGCCCAAGGCTACTCAGCTGCAGGACTCGGCCCGTGGTATTCCTGTTCAGACACCAAGGGCTGTGCCCTGGAGGCAGGCCCAAGAGCGGCTGGGGGTGTGGGGAGGGCTTACTTGGTGAGGGTGGGGGTGGCTTCATCCAGGGTGGACGCGCTGTGGGCCCCGTTGACCAGCTGGCCCTGCGAGGGCATGACGAGGGAGAGGGTCACGCTGGTCTTGCTGGTGCTCTGGGTGCTGGAGTAAGGCACTGACACAGGGTACACACGTCCTCCTGCGGCTTCGGGGGGAAGAGAGGGGTGGGTCACAGGGACTGGCTGGGTCGTGCGAAGGGGCTGCTCCAGGGCCTGACGGGGCAGTGTCAGGGCTCAGAGGGGAACAGGGTGACCCAGCCTGGCTCCCCAGCTGCAGCTTGGCCTTGCGCCCGTTGGGACAGAGTGTCCCGAGGCAGAGACTTGCAGGGCTGGCAGGGGCCTGTGCTTGGCTGCACGGCACCACTGGTGCTCAGAGCTGGGGGAGCGCTCAGTGCTGAGCTGCTCGACGGGAGGGTTACTGCCCGGCTCCCGCGACGACGCTTTAATCTGAGGGGTACGGAGGCTCCTAGCGGAGGCTGGCCCAGCAAAAATACAGTCGCAATAGCAACAAGCTGGAGAAACTCCAGTAACCCTGGTGTCCACGGGAGAACAAATCCATCCGGGCATGCCTGAGCCTTAAGGCTTGTTTGAAAAAAGAAACAAGAAACAAGAAGGGAGGTCCCAAGAACTAGGCAGCATGGGCCGGAAGTGCAGAAAGAACAACCGCCTTGCTTCCTAAGCAACCGATTCCAGAACACAGAAAAGGGAGAGTCAAGTGCATTGCTCTCATCCCACTCGGCCCGGGACAGAGCTCAGCTCCGGGGCCTTCTGTCTGGACGCCCAGCCTCACTTAAGTCTCTCCCTTCTTGAACCTCAGTTTCCCTTTCTGCAAAAGGGGGTGCTTGCTTCCTGGGGGTTGTTAACGAGGACTGCAGGCAGTCCTGTGAGCCATCCTCCCTACCCCAGCCCTGTGAGCACTTCGCAGGTGGGTCACTGGGAGGGGCAGGGCAGTTGGCCCTTCCTCGTTGCTCAGGTGAGATGACAAGTGAACAAGGCAGTCAGAGCGCCCGGGTCTGGGCAGCTCACAGCCAGGCCTCCCTCTCCCCCTCTGCACCAGCGCCACATGGCCCAGCGCCTTGGCCACTCCGCCGCACCTCGCCCAGCCCGACGGACGGCCCCGAGGGGCTCCCTGCCCCCACCGCACGCGCACCTGGGGTTGGGGGCTCACCTGGGGCCGGGGACGCTGCGGGCTGGCTCATCTCGCCCAGCGGGTAGCCGAAGTTCCTCACCAGCAGAGTCATGTCCTCGTGCCTCGAGCAGAACTTGGCGCGCTCCCCGCCACTGGCGAAGGTGTCACTGTGGATGCGTTTCACCCGGTCCACCACGGCCTGGGCCACCGCGTCCAGGGAAGTCTGCTTGGCGAACTCGGTGTCGATCATGGCAGCGACCTCCTGGGGGCAGGGCGCACCTCAGGTAAGAAACACGAGGCCCGGGGACTGTGGGCTGTGACTCCAGAGCCTAATCGGGACACTTAGGGGTCACTGGTTGCGCAGGTAAAGGAAGTCCCCACCAGCCACACCTACAATCTGAACTTTTCGGGATATTCAAGGTATTCAGGGTAATTCTTCTGGAACCTTCTCATTAGAAACGGCGTGACCTTGCGATCCCTCTTATTGTTGGCTTTCCCACCAATGACATGGGGACAAGACCCACCTCGCTGGCTGGTTAAGAGGCTCAAATAACATACTAGATGTGAGGGAGCCTTGGGGACTGCCCAGAAGCTCTATGTGGACTGTGGTCATTCCCAAGCCTTCCTCCTCGAACAGACTGACTGCAGGCTGTGACAAGCCAATGCCGTCAGAAAATGGGGCTACAGAATGAGTACAGACAGGGCCTCTGCCCACAGAGGAGTCCACAGTCCGGTGCATTCTAGAACCCAGTAGAAGCCACTGGGTCACTCCACTGGGAAGACCAAAGAAAAGAGAAGAATCGTACTGATAAAACCAAACACACAAACCCTCTGGGGTGGCTGGCCAGAGTCTCTTGGAGGCAGTGGGCAGGCGCTGGTAACAGGAAGGGACCTGGGGCTGGCCAGGGCGGGCACGCACGCCCCCTTCACTGACCAGCTATGGCCTCAGGCCAGGCCCTGACCTCCTGTGCCCGGCTCTCTAACTGGGTGCGATGGTGAGCAGCTGCCTCTCCTCGCACGAGGCTGCCAGGAGGAGCGAGATAAAACAGGTAGGGAGCTCTGAATGCAGCTATCAACAGACTGGCACCGAAGACTTTCCCTCACAGGTTTTCATTGGAAAGGACACAGCAGAAGAGGTTACCTTCCTACAAAACTCACAGATGGAAGAAGCACAGCCTGAACTCACCTGAACAACCCAGCGCCCCGAGGGCAGGCGGAGGCGGCCTCCCTCCAAAGCCATCCTTGAAGTGGCTGTGCTAGTGGTGGCTGTCAGACATGTGTGCGCTCCGAGGAGCAGGGACAGCAGCAGTTCCCACCAGCGGGGGACCCGCACCAGTCACACTCGGCCCTCACCACAACCCCACGGTGTTGTCGTCCCCATCGCAGAGATGAGAACGGACTGGGAATCGTCCGCAGCGTAGAAGGTGGAGAGGAAGCGGTGGAGCAGGCCTCGGGCTCGGCTGGTGCCTCTCCCCGGCCAGCACTCTGTGCGCCAGGTCACCCCACTCCCGTGCTCTCCTCCTTGGCCAGGACCTTTCCCACAGGGTCACAGCCACGTCACCCTCTTCCCTTCGGGCTGTGCTCGGGGCCCAGGGAGCTGGCGCTGCTTCGAGCCCAGAATGAGCAAAGCTCTGGGCGGGACGGGTGGTGAAGCTCTGGGCTTTCTCTGCCCAGCTCTGAACCCGGGATGTCTGGCAAAGGCATTTCAGAACCAGAGCCTCGGGTCCCTCGGCACTCTGGGGCCACACAGGAGGGCCAGCTGGGTCCCCAGGGGAGCACGCCGCCCCGCAGCTGGCCAGCCATGCTCCGCTCAGGCCCAGCTCACCTGGTTGGCCTGCCCAGGCCCATGGGCCGCCTCCAGGGCCTTGTACAGCCCCTCGGACATCAGCACCAGGAAGCCGGTCACTGCGTCCAGGGACTGCGCTCCGTGGATTTCAGGCTCTGCAATGATCGGCTTGGACTTGGCGGCGCTGGGGGAAGAGAGTGGAGGGGATGGCTGTGCTTGGACTGGCCCCCAGGGGACATCTGTTCTGCTATGGGGCAGAATCTACCCAGACACACAACAAAACACACATCTGAGGAGAGGAAAAGAGAGAAAAGAGAAAAACAGAAAAACAGACCTGTCTTCTGAGGGCAGCTACTAAAATCAAGTTCTATGGGCCAAAAAAGCTAGAGGGCAGCTGGGGTCAGGGAGGCAAAGGTCAAATGCCCAACCCTGGCCCCACACGGCATCTCCTGTCCATGGAACCTGGGCAGTGGCAGGGGGGAGGGTGGGACAGCAGGAGAGTGGGGTTCTCTTTGTAAGCCCACTCCTCCTGCGCTCCCCCAGAGCAAGTGTCGAGCGGACGGGACCCCACGGACACTCGGCCTGCACAAAGGCCCCTTCTGATGCGCTGTCAGGGCCGGCCAGGGTCCCGTTCTTGCACGTGTGCACGCACACACAGGAACTCCGAGATGTTTCCGGAAGAGCAGTCTGGAAACACCCTGAGGGCCCACCAGCGGGGGCGCGTGGGCGAGTGCTGACACGGCCACACACTGGTGCCCGCAGCTGTTCCGAGGAACACCACCAGCCCCACCCGCCGGGGCGCAGGAACGGGGGCTGGGCGCCGGACGGGGAAGGCCAGGTGCAGCACACGGGCAAGGGGAGCAGCACTGAGTGGGGGTTCGGAAGGGACGCCCGCCCCAGCCCCGCTCCCACCACACACACACACACACACACATACACACACACACACTCATGCGTGTGCACGCACACGGGAACTCCGGGCAGAACCAGCCCCCTCTGGGGAAGCAGTCCTGACTCAGGGTAGGAGGAGAAGGCACTCTGCACGGCACATCCTCGGCACCGTTTGAATTGTTTAAACCACAGGCCTACTTTCCAACAAAGCCAAAGAACCCCGTGCAACAGAGCCACACGGCTCCGAACGCAAGGGCCTCGCCCGAGAGCAACTCCTGCTCGTGCCTCCGAGACGGGGTGCGGTCTGGCCTCGACGGCGGGTCTGTGGCGTGACCGCTCCACGGCTCTGGTTGTGACACTCCACACCGTGGTGAGACATGCACACATACACGCACACGCCTGTTTAAGGACGTGTGTTCAGAATTCAGGCTGCCTACTGCTACCAGTCCGTTTCCTCCTGTGAAAACACCTCTGGGCACCGATGTCCCAGGGCCTGAGCGAGGCCCGAGTAGGAGATGGCGTGTGCGGTGCTGTGCGCGGCCAGCACAGTCCAGGCTCTCGGTGGCTCTCACCGCCCACGAGCTGCTGCGAGCACTGGGCGGCAGCAGAAGGGCAGGGCTCGCGGGGGGACCGGCAGCTGGTCTCGCACCTCTGCCCGGGCCACATGCAGCACTGGCCAGTGGGTCCTCGGTCTGTCCCTGTCCACACCGGCATCTGGGGCTAACCCTGGCCTCTGCTGCTAGGCCCCGTGGCACGGGATGCTGTCCCTTGGCATTGACCTCATGCTAGTCTCGCTCTATAGGTCCCTGACTCACGGCCCACCAGCCTCCCTGGCAGGGAGGAAAGAAGAGTCCCTTTGGGCCCTGAGCTACCCCAACTGCACCTTCCATCCTGAGAGCCTAGCAGGGGTGGGGTTGGGGTGTGCACTGGGCCAGCCGCCTACCTGAGCAGGTCGATGTCAGTGTAGCCGTATTTGACCTTGTAATCCCCGATGCGCCTGGTGCTCTCCTGCCCACAGATGACCCCCACTTGCTTGATCTTTCCTGCGTCCAGACCTGCCGGGGGGAACAGGGCAAGCCAGACCTTGCTCGTAATGACGGACAAAGCGAAGGGGACAGACACAGCCACAAAACAAGGCACCAGGGACCCACGGAAATGAAGCCACACCAGGTGCCTTGGAGAGCGGCCAACCCAATGTCCCCCAGGGCCCTCTGTCCCCACCCCCATCAGAACACCGCTGACTGAGAGCCCTTCCTGCCCGGGAAGGGGGAGTGGCTGCGGCAGTGCCTGCAAACTCAGCACCTCTTCGGCCTGGGTCTCGGCAATGGCAGCGAGCCTGCCGGCTGCTCCCGGAGGAAGCCCTTTACACGCACTCGGTCTCCCCATCCTCATCACAGCCTGAGGCGTGTGGCACTGCTATCTCATTATGCAGACGGGGAAACGGAGGCACAGAACACCTGAGTAAGTTCCAAACAGCACCAGCTAGTAAGCCACAGAGCCGCGGCTCAGCCCCAGGCAGGCCGGCCCCAAGCCCAGGCACAGCCCGCCTACCTCGCACGGGGGCTCTACCCGAGCACCGGGAGAGGCCCGAGCACCCCGCCGCTGCCCCGGCTCACCCAGCTGGGAGAGGCGGAAGAGCTCGTCCTCGTTCTCCGGGGTGTGGTCCACGTTCAGCTGCGTCACCTGCAGCCCGTCCACCGTGGACTTGCAGAGCAGGGCCCGGTTCGTACCTGCGGCGGGAATCGAGCGGCTGAGCGAAGGCTGGGTGTGGGGAGGAAAGGCCACGCTCAGAGGGGACAGAGGCGCGAGGCAGGCACCTCGCTCGTGGAAAGCCTTGGAACAAGCAGCGAAAACGGCCCCCGGGGGAGCCCCCAGCCAGGGAGCGCCGACGGCAGCAGGAACTAGGTCAAACTGTTCCAGTGCCGCCCCAGGATGACTATGATTACGGCTTTAACACGACATCCTGTGTCCAGGGGGACGCAATGCAGTATTTACAGGCACCAGGCCACGGTGCCTGGCGTGTGCTTCGCGGTGACGCAGGACAAAGGCTGCAAGGGAGCCCAGACTGGCAGCGAGGACACGCCTGGTGGCACTGGGGACAGCACTCGAGGGGGCATCAGGCTAGTCACTCTATTTTTTTCACTTGTAATTTTTCTCCATAAAGAAATCTTTTTTTTTAAAGATTTTTATTTATTTATTTTTAGAGAGGGAAGGGAGGGAGAAAGAGAGAGAGAGAGAAACATCAATGTGCGGTTGCTGGGGGCCGTGGCCTGCAACCCAGGCATGTGCCCTGACTGGGAATCGAACCTGCGATGCTTTGGTTCACAGCCCATGCTCAATCCACTGAGCTACGCCAGCCAGGGCTCCATAAAGAAATCTTAATGAAGGGAGTCAAAGAGGGACAGGGTCAGTGTGGGCTCCACAGGGCTCCCACTGTACCTGGCGCTCTGGGGGTGCGACCTCCTCAGGGTCCCAGATGGCCACTTCTTCACCCTCACCTTACGGCCCACACCCAGCCCACCTTACCATCCTCCGTGCGGTTCTAGAGACACCGGTCCCTTCCAGAAGAGGAAGCCCCTGAGGTGACCCAGACAGGGGCACAACTCCCATGAGGCCACGAGCCAGTTAGGCGCGGCATGGGGACTCCAGCCAGAGGACGCCCATGTCCCAGCTGGTACTCCAGCTCCCCCCACTGCCCTGGACACTCTCACGGAGTAACAAGGAGACCCACCTGACGGCCTCGGCAGGCTCAGGGTGGAGGGAGGTCCTCCGTGTCCGGACAGTAGGCTGCCCGAAGGCACCGACCCCTGGAGCCAACCCTCTCGGCCGTCCCTGCCCCAGGACACACAGGCGGCTCACCGACATTGGCGACGTAGAGTTTGTTGTTGAGTAGGACAGCCACGACAGCCATGGCCCCTCCTGAGATCTCCCTCTCCAGCACCTTGAGTCTTTCGAGGATCTTCTGATACTGAGGCGGCAGCTGGTGCTGGGGGACGCCCTACAAGCCACCGCTGGGGGTCAGCGCAGGCTGGGTCCCTGGAGACCACCTCACAACCCCCAACCCCCTTAAAGGGCAGGCACTGGGGGCCCGGCCGTGGTGGAAGCCACCCTTCCAGGCAGGCTCTTCCGGAAAGCCAGAGGTGCCCGTACTTGTTCTGTGGGCCCCGGAAGTGCTGGTGG
Organism: Tonatia bakeri; assembly: GCA_004024845.1. Taxonomy (NCBI): domain Eukaryota; kingdom Metazoa; phylum Chordata; class Mammalia; order Chiroptera; family Phyllostomidae; genus Tonatia; species Tonatia bakeri. The sequence continues at coordinate 22,475 of PVIA01006845.1, forward strand.
GTGATGCGAGTGCATGGGTGGCTGACGAGGCTGTGGGCAGATCCAAGTGGAAGTCTGACCCGAAAGGGACCTGGCTCACACCCTTCACTGTCCACCCCGCGCTGAGCCTGAATAAAGCCGCCCCCAGCAGCCCGGGAGGCCCCCTGGAGGGCAAACCCATCGTCCCCCAGGTTCCCCAGTTGGGAATGTCCCCTAACTCCTGCCGCTCTGGCCCAATGGTGTCCGTGGCTTGGGAGAGACATAGCAGTTGAGTCCGAGCCCTGCTGAGCCAGTGCAATACGCCTCCCCAGGGGGCAGGCGAGGGAGGTTACCTCGGGCAGCTGGGACTGCAGGCTGGCCTTCTCGGCCAGGGCGTCATCGATGGACTCCAGGAAGCTCCTCTCGACCACGTCGAAGGCCTGCAGCGCAGAGGGCACAGGGACGGGGCTCAGGCAGCTGCCGGTTCAGAACACCGCTGCCACCTGATGCTGAGACACCCGACTAACGGCAACACACTGTATAGCAGCAGGTCGCCAGGTGGTGGTGGGGCTCCACGCGCGGCACTGTGGCGCAGCCAGAGAGGTGAGGCAAAGGACGCGAGGCTGAGCGCACAGGCCTGGAGCGCGGCCAGCCGGCAGACGGCCTCCTCATCTGTGAAGACGTAAGTGCTGTTCTGAGGGTGGCTGAGCACTCAGCGCCTGGCTCAGGGTAAGTCCACATGGGTGATAGCTGATGGCATCGCTGCAGCCGGCTGGCCCCCGAACACCGGTCATGCTGCTGCCTGTCCCGGGGGGCCAGCTGGGGATCACTGGCACAGGCGCGGAGGCAGGGGAACAGCTGGGAGCACTGCTCTCGAGAGACAGGAGTCCGTCTTCCTCGTCCCCACCAAGTGCCTCCAGACGTGTGTCCAGAGGGAGGCGCCAGGAAGGAAGTCGCCCGAAGAGCAGCAGCAGAGACGCAGGGCTGCCCGGGAGCACCAGGAGACAGGGAGGGAGCTGGCAGCCCCCCGAGGCTGAGCACCCGAGCCATGCCCGAAGGAAATGGGCCACCCTAAATCAGCACCCTGCTGCACCTCTTTGTCCGAGGTTCTTCCCCTATTTCCTCGCCCCGCAGGACTACCTCCTTCAGAGCCAGCCCAGCCAGCTGGGGGTGAGGACTGCTGCGGCTGCCTGCTCTTGGACCCCAGGAGCGGGGGGACCCTGCTGCTGAGGGGGTTCCCAAAGCGGGTTCCTTTGCAGCAGAGGAGGAACGTAACGAGCAGGGTCTGCAGACCACCCCTGGCTCAGCCCACACGTCGTGGTTGTAGGGCCGTGTTCCCAAGGGACGTGGCCTGCCCGGGGCAGGCAGCCCGAGCACGAGCGCCGTACCTGCAGCAGCACACGGCGTACGTCGGCCTCCGTGTGCTCGGCGTTGAGCTGGCCCAGCAGGAGCTCCGCGGACAGCCGCTGGGCCACGAAGCTGGTCACCCGGTTGCCGTCGTAGCCGTTGAAGACCCCGTACAGGAAGCAGTTGTTCTCGCTCCTGACAGAGGGGTGGGAGGTGCCTGAGACCAGAGGCTCGTAGGGGAGTGATGCCAGCTCCATGGTGGAGCGGGGCGGGGGGACAACTACTGGGGGGACCAATGGTGCCCACCTGGACCACTGTGACCATCGTTTTACCCTGGCCGTGACCTTCAGGGATGCTCCCCAGTGTAGCAAGCTCTAGACTGCTAGGCTGGTCTGAGGTCTAGGTGTGGAGGGGACGGCAGCAGATGCCACCTCCCATGCTCCCGGCAAGCCCCACTCGAGACAGTTGCAACGCTGCTGCTTTTCCTTGCTGGCAAACCCACTTCCGATGCCCAGGCACGCACTCCCGGCACTCCCACCTGAACTTGAGCCAGCTGTCCTCCGGCGGGTGGCTCTCTGTGCCCTTGCCGTCAGCAGAATAGCTCCGGTTGGAGGCCGAGCCCACCCCGGAGAGGTGGCAGAGCGGCAGGTCATCTGTCCAACTTGGCTGCTGCTCCTGGGAAGGACACTGAGAAATTAGGAAGTGTCGCCTTCTCCTCCAGGCAGCCCCCCCCCGCACCTTCCTCTTCTTCCCCAGCGAAAACCCAGCGGGCCCAGAGCCCGCACGGAGGGCTCCACTTCCTTCTGCAAACTGACGATGCTGGTGTGGACACACCTGCGGAGGGCTGGTGTTCTTTGTGGCTAGCCCGCAAACCCGTTCCCTGACAGAGACCCCAGTCCCCAAACGCAAGGCTCGGCAGTTCACTGCAGGAGCGAGCGATGTCACCAACGCAAACAAGACACGCACACGACAAAGCGAACTCTGGGGGACGACTCCTGGGCAGCTCTGACCCCAATCCCTCGGGCACCGGATGAAAGTGCAGGTTTCCAGGCCCCGCCCCCAGAATGTCTGCTCCGGGCGGGGCCCGGGGTACCTGCATTGTAGTCAGCTCCAGCCAGGTGACTCTGAGAAACCGACTTAGCAGCTAGCCTCAGTCACTCTCCCTGGGCCTGGGGCCTCTCCTCCCTGGTCCCCGCTCCACTGTGTCCCCTCCCGTCTGCTCCCCGCCTCAGCTTCTCCGCCTGCACCGAATGCTGGCAGTGCCCTGCCCACACCCCTCTCTCCCCACCCGGAACGCCCTCCTGTCCTTCTCTAGCAGCCCTCCACGTCCCTCGGGACTCCCGTCCCCAGGACGCGCGCCCCCAGGAAGCCGCCCTTCAGAAAGACCCTCCGCAGGCTCGGCTGACAGCCCTCTGGCGTCGGCGTCTTCCTACGACCCGTCTCCCTCACGCCTGCCCATCTCTCTGGGTCCGACTCCTTTCTCCCCCAGGGGTCTCACACCAGGCTGCCCAGCATCATTCCGGCAGGGCTTGAACACGCGCGTGCACACATACAGGCCCCAGCCCGGCGCGGGCTCTGCACTTCCCAAATCTCCTTAGGGTGCACTCTGGGCACTGCGTTTCTGCCCCAGGAACGACTCCAACGCACGATCCACGGCCTCAGTGAAAGCCTCCCACTCGACCTGGCCGAGCGCCGAGCCTGGTCCCCCAGGGCACCCCCGGGACCGCTGCGGTGAGCATGGTCGGGAGAATCGAAGTGCAGCTGCAGGAGAACGTGGGGCTGGAGGCGCCACTGGAATGCTGAGTAAGCGTGAGCGCCGCACACAGCCTCTCCCCAGTCAGCGGCGAGCCCCGGACAGGACGTGGAACCGCTTCTCAGGCTCGTGCAACCAGACGTGTGAAGAGCCCGCCGTGTGCTGTCGTGGCAGATTTCCTCTCCTGTTTATGTGCATACTGACGGGGAGGACTTGATGGCTTTCTCTTCTCTCTTCACTTTAATGATGCAGGGATGTCCAACAGGACGGCTATGACGCGGCCCAACACAAAACCGTCCATTTACTGAAAACCTGTTCTTTGCTCATCAGTTTTCGTTAGTGTTTGTGTGCCTACTGGGTGGCCCACGACCTCTCCTCCTCTTCTGGGGTGGCCCAGAGACGCCCAGGGGCTGGACACCCCGTAGGAGCTTCGATTCTGTGCTTTGCCCCTGGAGCAACTTCCGTAGGGAACGGGAGTCTGCTTTCATCTCTGAGTTAGCATACACCACACAGGAAGTGTGGGGTGTGCTGGCCATACGTTTTAACGTGCCCCACCATCCCAGACAACCCTGGCTTTGCCCCTCTGTGGCCACACCCTCCCCGGGCGTCGGCTGACCACTCACCACGGCTCTATCACCGCACTGTCTTCGTAAGAATGTCATCAATGAGCCCTGGCCGGCATAGCTCAGTAGACTGAGCGGGCTGCAGACCAAAGCATCGCAGGTTCGATTCCCAGTCAGGGCACATGCCTGAGTTGCAGGCCATGGCCCCTAGCAACTGCACATTGATGTTTCTCTCTCTCTCTCTCTCTCTTTCTCCCTCCCTTCCCTCTCTAAAAATAAATAAATAAAATCTTTAAAAAAAGAATGTCATAAATGAATCATGCAGTACGTAACCTTTCTTGATGCTTTTCATTGGGATAAAACACACATAAGGTCAAACTTACCATCTTAAGGGAACACTTCCGTGGTGTGAAACAGACTCACATGGTGTGCGACCGTCACCACCATCCGTCCTCACAACTCCTCATTATGCCGATCAAAACCCTACACCCGTGAAGTACTGACTCCTCCCCCCTCGTCCTGGCCCCGGCAACAGCCACACCCCCTGCGTCTTTAAGTACATAACCCTTCGAGGCCGGCTTCGTTCACTCGGCTTTCACCCTTGCGCCCACCCACGGTGTTGCCTGGGTCTGCGGCCGGTCCCTTGTGCTGCAGAGCAAAGCCCCGTCCCAGGGATGCAGCACCTCGCGTCCACTCACCCACCGCAGGACGACACGCAGGCTGGCTCCAGCTCTCTGCGATCGCGGAGAGAGCTGCTGCGAAGACCGCTGGGCAGGGTTTCGGTGAGTGCGGCTCTGCGTTTCTGCAGGGCGAAGACCCAGGAGGGAGACAGCGGCCCACCCGCACCAGACACCGCCCAGCGTGAGTTCCCAGCAGCACTGTGAGTGTCCGGCGCTCTCCGCGTCCTCGCCACCACATGCTGTCTTTTTCCCAGTTTGACTTGGACGTCGTAAGAGTGCGTGGCGTCTCCCTGTGGCTTCAGCGCAGATGGCGATGGCACGGAGCATCTTTCCGTGCACTCAGCTGCCGTCCACGCATCCTCTCGGGGCGGCAGCGAGGCCTTACGTCCGTTTTTAAACTAGGCTGTGTGTTCTCGTAACTGTTGAGTTTGAGAGTTCTTTACACGTACGGACACATGTCCCGTCTGACGGGTGATTCACAAACACTTTCCCCGTCGGTAGCTCGTCATTTCATTCACTTCACAGTGTCCTTTGCAGAGCAGAGGATTTAGGTTGCGACGAAGCCCAGTTTGCCAATTATCTTTGTTCACGCTTTGGTCTATGAGCTCTGTCCAGCTGCAAGTCACAGGATCTTCACCTGTTTTTCCTGAAAGTTTTATAGTTTTACATTTAGACCTGTGATCCATTTTGAGTGAATCTCTGTATAAGAAAGGTTTAGTTCGATGTTTTTTTCCTGCATACGGATGTCCAATGTTCGAATACTGTCTGATGAAAACGCTATCCTTTCTCCAATAAATTACCTTTGCACCTCGGTCAAAAATTAAATGTCCTTCACGTAGTTTTGAATATCACCCTCTGAAAGATTAACAGTCTCACTCAGCTACCTAGCTTGCACAGGTGGAGGCCGTCTACAGTGATCTCTGAAAACCCGTGACCAGACAAGGGGTGTGCAGAGCTAGCCCGCCCCTGGCAGGCGTCCGCACCAACACAGCACAGGGGCCACACCTCCACCGAAGGTCTGCGCTACCTGAAGAGCCAGGACCACGTCGGGGCCTCAAACGCAGGGGCTGCTGACCCTCGAGGGCAGTCACAGACACAAGCCCGAGCTCCCGAACAGGCCCACGGGTCACACACACGAGCACTGCCGAGCAAAGCTCTGCTCACTTCACACTGGCCCTCTTTACACATGAAGTTCCTAGCCGGTCTGATTTTGCTTGCTTAAATGCAAAGAAGAAATAAGAAAATTACCCAAAGAGCATATTAGAAAGTATCCATGGTGACACTGGCACCAGCGACACAACCAAAGTTAGCAGCTGAGACTATTTTTATGCCAGTACCACAAATAAATGACTTTGCCTGCCAAATATATCTCTCCACGGTGAGGCCAGTCCTCCCCCCTAAGACGGCGCCCCCCCACCCACGACAGTCTCCTCTGCCCAACCAGGGCCCGAGGCCTTGCTTCCCAAACTTCAACCATCCACCCACCATCTTCAAGAAACTGTCCACGTCCTAGTTCTTCTTTAAATAGACACACTTCATTTCACTCGAATGATTCCACTGTGAGCGCACACCTTTCTCAGGATCATGAGTGGAAACCCAGTGTTCTTTGCCATGTCTTGAAGACAGTAAGGAAACTAAAACAAAACAAGGTTATTAGATTCTAGTTGAGCCGACTGCCCAAGGCGGATTCTGAGCGGGAGCCCCGCTGTCTCTGGTAACGCAAAGCAGAGATCAGCAGGAACTGGAGAGGTATCAGGACACACACTAGGACCAAACCAAGTCTTTCTCTTGATACGCCACCGGGGACTGTGAAAAGAGCCGCGAGGCCAACAACCCCCACAGCGTGTAAAGAGGAGCCCCACTCCAGCACACACCAAACCACCTCGCTGTGCGTGTCCCAGACTCTGGGGAGACGCCGCCCGGGCCACAGGGTCCCTTCCCCGAGAAACCCGTCCCGCGGCCTCACGGTGCCTCTGGGCGCCCCGTCAGCGGCCCTTCACCACCTGGCTTGGTGGCAGCTCCACTGCTATGGCCGGGACCGCTAATCAGCGGCCCCACTTCACTGACTCAGACACACGCATTTCCAGCACCTCGACATCTCTGAGGCTGGTGTCTGAGCTGTTAGCAGTGTCTTCTTTCTCAGCAGCATGCACAATAATGCTGTGTCCTTACAATTAACGGCATCTTAGCTCCAGTGACATACAGGCCACTTCTCAGACACTCGTGAGCCCTCCTTCAGTGGGAGGGCCTGCCCACAGTGCAGTTCCCCTGGCACCTCAAATGCTCAGTAATGAGTGGCTGGAGAGCCACAGGAGGCTCTACCCGTGTGGGAGCGGCAGAGTGTGTGGTCCCCCTGGACGTCAGCGGTGGCCCCGCTATCACTCCCACACTGCTGCGGCGGGGTGGGCTGTTTGGGGGCCGTGGTCTCCCACTTCCCTCCACCTCCCCGGGGATTTTCCACACCCGACTGCCACGGCTGGCTCTATTCCGACGCACCAGACTCTGGGTCTCTTGCTTCCTTCCTCCACATTTCTGAACAATTTTCGGAAAGGTCATGGATTTTCTATTCACACCGACCGCCCACCTCGCCGCCCCAGCACACACTGACGCACACTTTCTCCCACGCCCCAAATGCCAGGCCCGGCGGCACCAGCAGCAGGCGGCGCGTCTGCGCCCGGCGCGCCCTGGCTGGGAAGCTGAGAAGGGGCAGGCGTCTCGGCCCACAGCCGCCTCCTCGCAGAGCCGCGTAAACACACAACCTTATAACTTCAACTCTTTGGTGGCTGACGCGTTCATTTCCCACAAGAAATTTCACAGAAAACACGGTAAGAAAAAGATGCTGTTTCAAAAAGCCTAGTTTTGACTTGATTGTGTGAAGGAGTTTCCAAGATTCATGCTGTGGAATGACAAGCTTCTCTGTGATCCCGCTGTGTTGAACCCGCCACGGGTGTCGTGAACGCCCTGCGTACCTGTATGGAAGCACCAGTCTGCACACACCTACGTGAGCACGTCGCGTAAAAAGGGTCATTCCAGTCCCCACAGGCTCATCTCGGACTCCCGGGAAGAAGGAGTGGACAAAGCTCGGTTCTGAGTTCAGGCTGCAGCCTGAATATCAAATTGTAGGATGAAAAGGCCGAGTGTTTTTGTGGTGAAAGCACCAAACTCCTTAGAGGCAAAAAGGAAGCTCAGAGAGGGAGGATAATGCCCCCGGGGGAGATGGCTCAGGGTGGGGGCCGCAGCTCTCTCTCTGAAACGCTGGAGACGCCCACTGCTGCTGCCGTCTCAGCCTTCCTGAATGACCCCCTTCTCCTCCCCTGCTCCTCTGGGACCCACTCCACACTGGGGCTCCCGCCTCTCTCACCAGGGCTTTCGTCAAAGCTTCCTATGTTCTCATCGCAAACACAGCCCCAGCGCACTCTGAAGCAGTGACGGGGGCCCTCCCTGTGTGCTGGAGCAGCTGGACCACGTTCTGCCAGCTACGGGATGGCGGGAGACGATGGCCTAATGGAGGTTTTTATTTTAATGGGTATACAATTATTTTCACATACATTAGAGAAATACATAGCTAGCGTCTGTGATTATGTAGATATAATTGCCCGGGATATGTCTAAGTTAAAAAAAAAGTGATTTCAAGTTGATTTTTAAAATGACTTGGTGAATAAACAGTCGAGGCAAAATCAAACCCTTGACTCTCCCTGCCTGCAAGGCGCTGCTGGGTCCCCGCCTGAGTCCAGGGCGCTGCTGTTGCTGCCACGGAAACCTCGGAGTCCTCCTCGGCCCTTCTTCCTCAGTTGTGCCCCCCTCACCCGACCTGCCAGCAAAGCCTACCGGGGCTCCCTCCAAACTACAGCCAGAGCCCGGTCCTCCTTGCCCTCCTCTGCCCTTGCTCTGGCCGAGCTCCTGGAACCTTACATCTGGACAACGGAGTCGCCCTCGGCTGGTCCCAGGTGTCTGCTCTTGACACTCACGCGCTTCTCCACGGAGGGCTTTCTCCGATCACAAAGCAGCCCACGTCGCGCCCCTACTCAGAATCAGACGGGAGCTTGACATGACACTCAGGACCGAATCCAAAGTCCATACACAGACTCACAGGCTCGCTCGGGCCCTGGCTACTCCCGCTCCCCAGTGGACTCCACCGCAGGCACGCCGGCCTCCCTGTCGCTCCCCAGGCAGGCCTTTGCGTCCTGTTCCCTTGGGAATACTCCCTCCCACACCCCCGACCTCCTTTCATCAAATATTTGTGGGGTTTTTTCTTTTCTTTTTTTTTCCAGATGTTTCTTTCTAATGAATTGACCATTACATTTCCTAAGTTCTGAAACGGCCAACAGACCAAAGAAAGACAATGCTTTAGGCTCCTGCTTGAAACCAGCAGCTTCAGCCAACTGCTGGCCTTGATTCAGGGCCAATCATCAACTATTTTTTATTTTTTAAATTTACTGATTGATTTTATAGGGAGAGAGAAACATCACTTTGCCTTCCACTTACTTTCTTCATTCCTTGGTTGTTTCTTGCACACGCCCTAACTGGGGATTGAACCCACAACCCTGGCGTACAGGGATGACGCTCTAACCCACTGAGCTGCCTGCCCAGGGCTCATCTCACTGAGAGGTCTTCCTATGCTTTGGTCTAAAGTGGCCCCTCCACGACCCTTTGTGTGTGAATCCGGACTAATCCTCACAGCACCACCTGATGTTACGTCATAGACATTATTACATCTCATGCAATATGTATTTGTTCCATTTCCTGTCTCCTCTCCTAGACTAGAACAAGCTTCGTGAAGGCCGTGTCCCCTGCGTCTGCATGGTGCCTGGCACTTAGTGGGCGCTCAGTGACGCCGGAGGGGATGAACCCCAGAACTAAAGGTGAAACTTCACGGCTGCAGTGTGACCTGCCAGGCTCCGCGTGTAACGTGTTTGCCCACTTAACACTAACAACACTTCTGGAAGTCCTCTCAGTCTGGGAAACCAGGGTTCAGGAATGGTAAGTGACTTGCCCAAGGCCGTACAAGATTCACACTCTCTTATCAGGCGGCAAAGGGCCTAGGTTCTTCCTAACACATCCAGCTATCTTCAGAAGCTCCTCTTTTCTTCAAGAGACCTTTGAGGGCACCACACTGCCTGGGGACGAAAGGGAAAGTCCTTGGGATGTCATTCCAGGCAGTGCTCTGTCACCTGGCCCTAGCGCACCCCTCCAGCACCACGTCGGGATTCGCCAGCCCTCCCTGCCAGCCTCCCCTGGCCCGGTCCAGCCAGGCCATGCACAGCCCTGCAACACACCGACACCGGGGAGCCCTGCACACTGTGCCAGTGCTGTGTGGCTCCTTCTCTCAGGCTGGTCGCACATGTAGCGAGGGCGGGCCAATGCCTCATTCAGCTCCATGCCACCAGGCCTGCGCTAGCAGCCCTCACAGTCACTGCTGAACGGCGGTGTTGGAGCTGCTCTCACCAGACTGGGGACAGCGGAGGGCAGGACAGCAAGCCCCGCACACCACCCTGTGAGCAGGAACGCCTCCCTCATCACTAGGGTGGGAGGCGCCTGCTGCAGACGGGCTGCCATCCCTCTGCCTTTCATTTCATGCTACGTGCTCATAGCGAACTATCCTATTTTTCAAAGAACGTGCCGCCACCCAGGAATACTTCCTAGAGCCGGTAAAGCTCGCCCGCTGTCCAACCTGAGGCCCTTGGGCTTCCGCGTGCCCAGAGAGGGGGGGAGGCTGGCAGCCAGGCCCCTCCGCAGGCCGAGTCAGCCTGCAGCGGTCATCGCTTTCAGCATTTGCCGCGCCCCAGCTAGCGTTTCTGGAATGTTTATTAGAATGGGGGCTTTTAGACAGGGGCCTGCCCTCTGGGAGCTTACCAAGCAGAGGGCCAGGTCCACCTAACTCAATGCCAAGCAGGGTAAGAACAAGGAGGGGGCGGCCAAAAGTGTGGAAAGGAAGAGATCTACACGCTCCCCCCAAACTGGGAGCAGCTCTCCTGGAAGAGGGATTTCAGAGTCTACCCAAAGCCTGCCATTAACAGGCAGCAGGGAAACTCATCCCCTGCACCTCAATTCTGATGCTTCGCGCCAGTGGAGCGATGAGCACTGGACCTGGCTGCAAATGCTTTACTGGTTATTTTACAAATATTTGTTGAATGCCTGGCACCTAGTGGTGGCAGGTGCTGGTGACACTGTTCATTGTAAATGACAAGTCTCTGTCTTCAAAGAGTTCACTCTCCGGAACAGGAGACAGACAAGTCCACAGGCAATTACAACAGACTGCCATGTCTGCGGAGGACCCAAGGGACCGGCACCCTGACCTGGCAGGTGCTGACATGTGCGCACCTCTACATGCGCAAGTGTCCCGGGCGTGTAGGGGCCGGAAGACGCCAGGACAAACCAATGAGGGTCCAGACTGAGGGTAGGGACGCGTCTCAAGACAATGCTCCTACTGCCCGCTCTCACCTTAGAGATAGGGAAACTGAGGCACACTGACGCACAGTGAGTGACAGCCAGGGCCGGAAGCCAAGATGCCCGAAGCCAGTCCTTACTCGGTGGAGGTCCGAGGTTAAGAGCAAAGAGCAAACTGCCTGCTTTTAACTCTGCCTCTGCAGCTCACCAGCTGTGTGGTCTTGGGCAAATGATACTTTTCCGTGCCTCAGTTTCCTCGTGTGTAAAATAAGAATAACCACAGTACCCATCTCATGGGGCTGTTAGGAAAACTAAAGTTACAAACGGAAGGCAATCGGCACAAAGCCTGGGATGGAGTCAGCGGCACACAAGTGCTCCTACGATTATCATCACCCCACGTCGGGCTCACCACCCCTGCGCCCTCCGCTGCCGGCGCCACGTGCCCTTCCGGCTCCGGCACTCTTTCACCCGCGACGTGCCCCGGACGCTCCGGTAGTCTGGACCTGGAATCCGAGCCCTTGACGGCCGGGCCGGCAGCGCGCACGCGCCCCGTCTGGGAATGGGCGGGGAGCCGGCCCCGGACAGGGGAGGGCGGCGGTCGCACCCTGCCAGGGAGAGGTAGGCGGCCCAAGGCGAAGAGGGAGCCGCACCTGCACCAGACAGACCCTCATCCCACCCCTAGGCTCCCAGCCCTCGGCCCGGAGAGCGGGTCGGTTCCTCACACTCTGCAGCAGGCTCCTCCTCTGCGCCGCCATCTTGGAGGGACCCTGCGGGCGCTCCCGCCTCCCGACGGAGCAGGCGAGAAGAAGGGCGGCTAGAGCGGCCAGCAGCCGGCCCGGAGGATCGCCCGGCCCTGAAGCATTCGCCCAGCGCCCCCACGCGGCCGAACTGGGACTGGGCCGTGGCGGGGCGTGTGTGCGCAGGCGCGCTCTTCTACCGGTGCGATACTTACAGACTTCCTAGTGTGATTGCGCCCCGCCCTTCTCTATTTGCACTCTTTCCCCAGGATGCCTTTCAGGTGAGGCCAAAGCGCCAGATTAGGGATCTTTATGAACACGATGGGGGCGGCAGAGGGTGAATTATTCATTCACTCAATAAGTAGTCATTGAGTGACTTGTCTGGCCTTTTAGGAGCGAAGCAGGAAGCAAGACAGGCCCTCAAAAAAGTAACATTTTACCCTGGTTGGTGTAGCTCAGTGGATTGAGTGTGGGCTGCAAGCTAATGGGTTGCTGGTTTGATTCCCAGTCAGGGCACAGGGCACAGGGCACATGCCTGGGTTGCAGGTCAGGTCCCCACTAGGGGCCACATAAGAGGCAACCGCACACATTGATATTTCCCTCTCTTTTTCCCTCCCTTTGATAGGGGGCTTAAGACTGGGAAAATTTTAGCTTAAGGTAGATAGCCATAAATCTAGCAAGTAATGTGTATGTTAAGCTTTTTGTTTCAGAAACTACAGGTAAGACCCATCTGGCGCCTGAGAAAAAGCGACTGACCTCCTGGGGTGCTGGCTAGAGGTTACCTCCTGGAGACAGACATATCGGGAAGAAGCAGGCGGCTACCCCTCCCCCTTGGAGACAGCTAATTGCCCAGGACTGAAGTGCTGCAGCTGCGAACTTCAAAGACTCTCACTGATTCCTGTTTGTCTTCCCCAACCCCCTTACAAAAGATCTAGCCAGGAAAGAAAAGGGGAAGATGGGCTGTTAGGGTATGCACCCACCATCTTCTCAGATCACCGGCCATCTGAATAAAGTGCCTATAAAAGATTCAATCGCTGTCATTGCTTATTGGATTTTGTAGCGACAGGCAGCCTGAATGCCGCTGTCTTTTCTGGTTACACCTTCACTTGTCTCTAAAAATAAATAAATTTTTTTTAAAGGTGACATTTTAATTGGGGAGGACATTTCCATATGTAAGTCTTTCAAGTGGGGCCAAATGCTAGGAGAAGTTTATGGAAGTGCAGTCTACACTAGCAAGAGGGAAGGAAAGGCCAGGCCAGGTGGAGGGGACAGCAAGTGCACAAGGCCTGAGGAAAAGGAGTGTGTCCGTTCTAGAAGCATGCATATTATAGAAGGCTGCTGTGGCTGGAGCAGACATGGAGGGGGAGTGAGATGAAGGGGGTCAAGGGTAGGCTCTGACCTTGTGGGTCCCAGGCGGGAGTTGGACTATTTGAAGATAAAGAGAAGTTGTGGGCCCTGGCTGATGTGGCTCAGTAGATTGAGCTGGGGCCTGCAAACCAGAGGGTCACCGGTTCGATTCCCAGTCCAGGGCACATGCCTCCGTTGCAGGCCAAATCCCGAGTAGGGGGTGTGTGGGAGGCAACCACACATTGATGTCTTTCTCCCTTTTTTTCTCCTTCCCTTCCCCTCTCTCTAAAAAATAAATAAATGAAACCTTAAAAAAAAGGAAGTTGTGGACTTCTGAGCAAGCAATTGACATGATCCCATTGGTAGAAATATCCCTTTGACTACTGTGTACAGAAAAGATTTTTAGGGGGATTGGAGTAGAGACACGAAGACCAATTTGGGGACTGTTGTACTAGTGCTACAGGAGAGATGATATTGGTTTGAGTCGGCCGATGGCAGTGAATGGGCTTTATTTAGAAGATGAAATCGACAAGGCTTGAGCAAGGATTGGTTGTGGGTGGTCATGGGAAGAGTTATATAAAAGAATCTTTCAGATTTTTGGCAAAAAAGCTAAATTTGGGGGGAGGGAGAAAAGAATGATATGAGTTCAGTTTGGACATGTTGGGTTTGACTTTGGACTGTTGAGACTTGCAAGAAAAGAAGTCCAGTCAGTCCTTAGGTGGGGAGGACTAGAGCTCCGAGCAGAGGCTAAACTGGCAAAGGAGGCAGCGAACGAGGAGCTGGAAAGGCAGGTGGAGCAGAGGCAGCCCAGAACCCAGGGTGAGGCGTGTCTAAGGAGGGTGTAGGCAACACTGTGAGATGCTTTCAAGAGGTCCAGTTAGAAGACAACTCCCTGGCTGGTGTGGCTCAGTGGATTGAGTGCTAGCCTGAGAACCAAAGAGTTACCAGTTCGATTCCCAGTCAGGGCACATGCCTGGGTTGCAGGCCAGGTCCCCAGTAGGGGGTGCATGAGAGGCAATTGCACATTGATATTTCTCTCCTCTTTCTCCCTCCTTTTCCTTCTCTCTAAAAATAAATAAATAAAATCTTCTTTTTAAAAAGAGAAGATAACTGAAGAAAGTCCGTGAGACATGGCTGTCTTTAGCTAATTGCCCAAGCAATTCAGGTAGAATGGTAGGGTCAAAATCCAGATGCAGTGAGTTGGAGATGGCTGGGAAAGGGAGGCATGGAGGCCTTGAGAACAGGCAGTCCCTCGCCACTGGTGCATTGGGAAGAGGGAAAGAAGGGAACGTGGGACTGAGGAATGGTTTTTGCTTTAAGGCTGGGAGAACCTTGAGCCTGTTTAAATGCTGAAGGAAAAGCTTCATAGAGAAGAGCTGACGATTTAGAAGGGGGAAGGGGAAGGGGGAAGGGGAAGGGGGAAGGGGAGGCAGTCGGACCGGAACTGACTCACTGTCTTCCTCTAGTCATAGAGATGATAGAAACGTCGTTTGTTATTCATAACAAGGACCTTTCACCGTCCTGCAGTTTATGTGAATGAGATGACTGGTGGCTGGAAGCCCCTAGACGACTCCAGGTGTGGGGGGAGGGCTGTTTGCCAGAGGAACAACCATATGATTAGAGGGTTGGAACTTTCCGCTCCCCACTCCCCACTCCCACCTCTGGGGAGAAGAGAGGAACTGGGAAGCTGTTAATCACTAGTGGCCAGTGATTTCATCAATCATGCCTTGTAATAGAACTTCCATAAAGACCTGTGGAAGAGGTTTAGAGTTTCCATATTGTTGGATGCATCCACATGCGGGGCGGGGCACAACCCAAACCCTGTGGGGACAGAAGCTCCTGCGCTCTGTGGGCCGTGCCAGGTAGGACCCTATCACGTCTTCATCTGGTTGTTTGTCTGTATCCTTGTAAAAAACTGGCAATAACAAGTAAAGTGTTTCCCTGAGTTCTGTGAGCTCTTACAGCACAGTGTGGCATCTGAGGAGGGGGTCATGGGAACTCCTGATCTGTAGCCATATTGAACAGTGTGGGCAACCTGGGGTTCCACTACTTGCAACTGGTGTCTGAAGAGGCAGGCATCCGCCCTTAACCTGTGGGGTCTGTACTCACCCTGGGTACTTACGTTACTGTAGATAGTTAGCTAATTATTAATAAGGAAGGGAACAAAGGGAATTGGATATTGAGCTTAATAAATTGGGGAGCAGAAGTCCGCTTGCTTAGCCAAGAAACTATAGCATTTACAGACTCATTCTCACACTCCAGGGGACTGCCACCGAGGAGAGTGAATCCTAGGAGTACAGGAAATACCCGCAGGAGCACTGTCCACGCTCAGGGACCAGACTGCTGGGGGCAGCAGTGGGAGGTAAGCACACGTGCAGTAGAAGTCAGAATGGCGCAGGGGGAGGGACTTGACCGTAGAGGCCTGTCCATCTAACTAGGGGGTAGAACCATCAAAAGCCAGAGAAAGCTTGGGAAGTTGTTCGGTTGTTTTGAAAAATCTCCTGATTAGAGCCCCAGGAGACCAAAGGAACAAAGCAGCATCCCCCTCCCTCCCCCTCTGTGACCCACACACACCCTGTTCGTCCTGTGCCCTCTCACCAGGGGCCTGCAGCAGATGGCCTGGTCTCCGACAGACTGAGCTTTAATGCGAAACAGGAACTCTGGCCACTGGCCTTGTTTTTGGCTTTGCTGAAGACACGGTTGGACTTTTTCCACGGCAGGACGGATGGAGAGGGGACGCAGGGGCATCTTTCCACCTGAATGAACCTTACCACGAGACCACACCTCCCACAGGGGGCCCTGGAATGCTCTCCTTGCCATCCCCTGGAAGGGCCTGATTCCCACCACCAACAGCTAGTGTGAAAAGGGTTTAAATTACAGGGCACCAGTTGGTGTCTGCAGAGAACTGGAGAATTGCTTGCTGCGGGAAACCCACACGTTTGGTGTCGGGAGTGTTTTCTGTATTGTAGGTAAAACCCCCTTAGTTGAAGGCTCCGAGGCCTTTCCTGGCAACCTGCCTCTGGCTTCGCACCTGCTGTTCCCCCACGTGACCACCTGGTAACTTTCTACTCCGTCTTTAAGGCTCTTAGGAAATATAAGCCCTTCCCAGAAATTTCTCTTGATGCCTACACCCGCAGTCATTTTTGACATTTAAAAACATTAATTACAGCCCTGGCTGGTGTGGTTCAGTGCATTGAGTGTCAGCCTGAGAACCAAGGGGTTGCTGGTTCGATTCCCGGTCAGGGCACATGCCTGGGTTGTGGGCTGTCCCCAGTGGGGGGCACACAAGAGGCAGCCACACACTGATGTTTCCCTCCCTTCCCCTCTCTCTAAAAATAAATAAATAAAGTTAAAAAATGGTTAGTGTTTGCCGTGTCTTCCCTGAGGTCAGGAATGAACTGGCAGTCAGCTCTGGTTTTCCTCACAGGCCAGGGAAGCCGCTCAGCAAATGTATGGCATCGAATTGGCTGAAGAGTCAGGCACAGGTGAGTGGACACTTCGGTAAATGATGCAACTGGGGGACAGGCAGTCCCAAGGTCCCCAAGTGAATTAGAGGGGAGCTGGGACTACAGCTTGGGGCTTGCAGACCCTCTCACCCCTCTTTCCACTCCTGACTCCCTGAACAGTACACTATGGCAGGTCCTCCTTCCAAAAGTTCTCAGGTCTCATTTTCAAGGTAGCAGGAAGACATTGGACCCAGAGGGGCACTTGGGAAGAATAAGCATTAAGTTGGCACCTCCTGTTTGCAGGGTCACGTGTGAAGGAACTGCAGTGGACAGGCCCCTTCTCCTCCAGGGACAGTGTGCCTGGGAGACCAGCTGTGAAGTGGACCCTGTCTCCCCAGGATGAGCCTGTGGGTCACACTAGTTTGCACTCAATCCAAGATGGGCTTCTGCCAGAGGAACAAAGATGCCACAGCTACTGACCCTGTAAACCATTTAAACAGCCTGAGTGAGCTCCAGGCCCCATCACAGGCACCCAGGTGGGCGGGCCGCCTGGGGGGACGAGGGCCCCGAGGTGCTGTGAAGTGCACGTGTGGCCGAAACATCAGATTACTCCCTGCCGTGCAGCGAACTTCCCAAACTCAGACTCCGAGAGGGAGGGTAAAGAGCCACGCAGCCCCTCGGCCTCCTTCCAGAACCGAGAGGGGCTGGGGAGAAGGGAGGCCGGCTTCTTGTCGGAAGGTCTGCAGTGGGCTTCTGTGCCCCCCGGGGCCTCCCCATGGAGCACGAAGATTCCCTCAGTGCTTCGCAGGGCCTCACAGCCAGCCGCTGCAGCAGCTCTGGCTGGTAGATACCAGCTTGGAAAGATGATGTCTAGTCCATGGAAGAATATTCTGAAGGGAGAATAGCACCTTTGCCCATCATCTCACCATCCTCATCCTCACCTTCCTCTTTGGCCTCCTCCACTCTCTCCAGGAGCCCAGGCAGGCCTCTTGGCTTGGTTGCCAGATGAGCATGCGGAGAGCACATGGGACCCGGCTCTTTGCCTTCCTGGATTTCTCTTGGTCCCAAGCACTTGGCCACGTGACTGTGTGGTCGCGGAGTTGTTCGTCTTAGTGGGCGTGTCCTTTGGCTGGTTACACGCTCCCTTCGAGATGTTAGCTAGCACTCCTCTTCCCAGTTGGGGCTGCTACAGACAGCTGTGCCACAAACAGTGACTCACGACTTCACGCGCCACTGCCTGGGCGTCCGAGAGAAGCACAATGCGATGCACGGCGGGGGGGCGCTCGCTCTCCCGTCCTCACTCGCTCCTGGTTCAGCGCGGAAACAGGTCAGAGCGGGGGAGAGAGAGCCGACGGAGGGACGGATGGACGGAGGCTGTGCAAGCTGGGGCGGCGGGTGTGTGGGCTCTCACAGTGCTCTTCTCTCCCGTTACGTGTCCATTTGACGTTTTCATCACAAACAATTAAAAACAGAACCAGAAACACAGTCCCTGCCCTCAGGGAGCCCACAGCCCAGGGGGTCACACACAGGAGGAACCGGGCCCTGGCAGAGCGGTGTGACGAGTGCTGGGGTGGGGCTGAACGCATAAAGTACTGTGCAGAAGATTACTGAAGAAACCAGTTCTCCTGAAGTGCGTTTATTAAAACAGATACATTTTAAACTGGGCTACACTGGTCCAAAGGAGGAGCAGAGCAGCCCCACCCCCGGGGGGCTGGAGCACCCAGCCCCACCCAGCCACAGTCAGCTGAACCCCACAATGCCCCCAGGGGCACGATCCTTGTTTTGAAGCCACTGAGTTTTGGAAGAGTGTGTTATGCAGCCAAGGCCAACTGCTACAGTGAGGGAGGGTATCTGCCAACGGAAGGCTTCGCCTGAGCTTGTACTTCAACACGGAGCAGAAATGGCACGTGAGCACATGAAAGGATGCTCCACCTCCTCTGTCCTGAGGGAGTTCCCAATTTAACAAAATGACACCACTACCCGCAGACCAGGATGGCTGAAATCCCACACACCGACGCCACCAAATGCTGGCGAGGGTGTGGAGCCGCAGGAACTCTCCCTCGTTGCTGGTGGGAATGCCAAACGGTGCAGCCACTCTGGAGGACAGTTTGCTGGCTTGTTGAAAAGCTAAACGTATCCTGACCACCTAGCCCAGCCACTGTGCTCCTGAGCATCCATCCAAAAGACCTGAAAGTTGCGTCCACACGGAAACAAGCTCAGGGACGTGTCTAGCAGCTCTGCTTATTGCCGCCAGGACTGAGGCCACCGAGATGTCCTTCAGCAGGCGAAGGGACAAACAGCTGTGGCCCATCCAGGCATCAGAATATCATCAGAGATAAGAGGAAATGCAAGAGCCAGCCGTGAAAGGACGTGGAGGAACCTTGCGTGCACATTGCTTAATGAAAGAAAACGACCCGGAAAGGCTAAATGCTGTGTGACTTCCACTAGATGTGTGACCTTCCCGCAGAGGCAGAACCAGGGCCAGTGGAGAGCCAGTGGCCCCAGGGGTCCAGGGAGACGGGGAAGCGATGAGTAGGTGGAAGGCAGGGCATTTTTAGGGCAGAGGAAGTACGCCGTGTGCTACTGTGATAGTGGGCACGTGACGCGAGTTTGTCAAAGCCCACGGGACTGCAGACAGGAAGAGTGAACCCTGATGTGAATTCTGGCCTTTGGCTAATAATATGTATCATTATTGGTTTCTCAATGGGAATGAATGTATCCCATTAATAATGCAGCCTGTTAATAAATAGGGAAGCTCTGGGGGCAGGGAGACAGGAATTATACGGGAACTGCTTTTTTTTTTTCTGCTCAATTTTTATGCAAACCTAAAACAGCTCCAAAAAATAAAGTCTATTTTGGAACAAACAAGAAAAGGGCTGTAGTTACAGACGTGTTTCTTATTTGTGCGTTTAAGAGCAAGGTTTCGTAGTGGGGCCAACAGGACGGAACTCTGAAGCGGCGATGAGGCTCCAGGTCTCCACCACGCTGCAGGGGTCGCTCTTTCTGCTGGGGTTTGCTGCCTGCATTCGGTAAGTGAAGGCAGTACTACGTTTCATGTAGCGGTCCCTAAAAAGAGATGTAATGTTTTTGTTCCCCATTCAGGGTCACAGATCCTTGCTATAGAGTAACCTTTCTTTGATCTTAGGATATACTCTTAGAAATACTTTAAAAATTATTTTATTTATTTTTAGAGAGAGGGGAAGAGAGGGAGAAAGAGAGGGAGAGAAACATCAGTGTGTGGTTGCCTCTCATGCACCCCCTACTGGGGACCTGGCCTGCAACCCAGGCATGTGCCCTAGATTGGGATTTGAACCATCAACCCTTTGGTTGCAAGCTGGCGCTCAATCCACTGACCACACCAGCCAGGGATACTCTTAGATGCTTTTATTGGGTCTTAGAGTATGCACATTTTTAAGGGTTTTGTTAGCAGTTGGCAGGTTGTTGTCCAGTTTGAAGTTGCAATTTCTGCTCACCCAGCGTCCACAACGTTGTGCTTCCCCGCCTCCCGCCTGTATCCAGGAGTCCGCAAATTCTCCATCTCCTGGGCCACTCTGCTCGTTGTTTAAGTGTGACATGAAAACAGCCTGTGTGTCAGCCGGTGAGACCAAGCCTTCATCAGGCGGCCTCCAAGCAATGCTGCCTGTTCCTTGTTCTGACCGCGCTGCTGCTGGTCACTTCAGCCCCTCCCTCCTCTGGACAACTGCCCTGCTCCCCAGGAATGAGTCACGTCCTGCCATCTGGTGACATCTCCGGGCTTCAGCTCCCAGGATGGCTTCTCTGAGCTCAGCGCCCTCCCCCAACTCCCTGAAACACAACTACCAGCAGCCCAGGGAAGCGGTACACAGGTTTGGGGAGAACAGAGAGTAGATTTAGACTGGAGGGCGCTGCTACCGCCCCGAGTCCGCAGTCTGAGATTCTCCACTGGGCCGCAGTGGCCACGCACTTCCCAGGCCCCCGTAGCCTCAGGGCAGGATTGGCTGGCCTCCTGCAGTGAGAATGCCCTTGACTGGGTCCCTATCGCCCAGAGTGCTGACCTCCACAGCCCCCTGCCCAGGGCAGGAGAAATCTGGGCCTCCTGTCCACCACCTGCTTCAGCTCCTGCTCCTGCGGCATTGACTGGGAATATTCCCTCCCTTGGGGGAACCCCCGCCCTCTTCCTGAAGCCTGTTCAGGCCAGACCCTCACACGCGTGGCTGTGCGTCCCAAGGTCAGGCTGGCCCCACCGCCTGCAGCCCGACAGCCCACGCCAGTGGCTGTTAAACCCAGGCAGCCTCCCTCTAGTGGCCTGCCTCCTTCAGCCACCTCCGTTTGCACATGGTGAAACCAACACACACACACACGTGTGCATGAACACATGATTTCCCTGCATAGAGCAGCCCAAAATCCAGATCAGAGGGAAAAGTTCTTTAACTAACAGACCCCATTTGTAGAGCTGAATGGAACCCATAACATCTTAGTCTAGAGCAGCCGGCTTTGGGCTTCCCCAAGAGCAACAAGAGGCTCTTACCTCACGGCCACCCGACCAACAGCGGTGGTCCTTCCAGAAAAACCTAGAACAAAGGGAAGGTCTCCGCAGACTCCCTCTTCTGTCCTAGAATGCAAATGCGTGTAGAACCTCTGAAACAGCCGTCTCTGGCATCAGCAGTTTTAAGACACGCTCTCCCCTGACTCCCCTGACCCTGCTGCCGTTTTATCAAAATGAGCGTCTGATAATTTGGCCGATGAAAAACGGTACCTCGATTTGACTTCGTTGGTATTCTGGGGGCTGCTAGGAAAACTGAACTTTCTTCCTCTGTGAATTGTCTGTGTAGATCGGGAAGCCCTCTTTCTGTCTGCTCACCTGTGGGAAATATTTTCCCTGCTTTCCACTGGCTTTTTAACTTTTTTCATTTATTTTTGACATGCTACACATTTCTGTTTTTATGTAGACAAATCTCTCAGCATTTTCCACTATGGTCTCGGTTTTCTGTGTTAAGCAGAGAAAGACCTTCCCGACCCCAAATTCATGTCAACATTCACTTAAGTGACGTGTTTATTCCACTTGGAGTCCTAATGTGTTCGCTGCAAGGGACCCAACTCGACTGTTTCCAGACATGGGGCCAATTTTGTATTAACGTCTTTTATTGAATAATCCCTTCTTCCGTTCACGTTTGAAATGCTGCCTTTATTAGTTTTGTAAATCTGACACGCCAGGTCCTTTGTTTTTCAAACCCCTAGCTCCCAGAGATGCTCTGACGATGAGGCGAAGTGGTCTTTCGAAAGCCTTTACGACGGGGACACAGGATCCGCTCCAGACATGTGGTTCTCTTCCCTTCTCTTTCCCGCTTCCAGACCTGTGTGCCACCCTCTGCCGTCTGCTTCCACCATTCGGTTTGATCTTGGGATTCTGGGAACAGATCCAGACACACAGAAGGTGCTTGCTAAGGCTTCACTGTTGGGTCCCCAAACTGCTTTTGGGCCTGTTTTCACTTCAGCCAATGTGACCTTGCGGAATGAGCCGCCCCCAGCCCCCCCGTAAGACGGTAATTACTCAGTGTTGGGGAAATGGGGGGGGGAGATGAGGGAAGACTTCACAGGGGAGGTGACCTTGAAGCTGGGTCTAAGGAGGGGGAGGAACTGGGCAGGCAGAAAAGGGAGAGGGGACGTCCTAAGCCAAGGAAAGAGCGTGATCAGAGTGTGCGTGTCCAGTGGGAGTGGGGGTGGGGGAAGGGTAGCCTGGGCCATGGCAGAAGCTGAGTGCGGCCGGAAGCTGGGGATGACACATCAGGAGCATGTGAGTGCACAGGAAAGGGTAGAGATTCAGTGAAGTGGGAGAGTCCTGTGATCATACTTATTCATTTTAGGAAGATCGCCCGGAGCTGGGCAGCAGGCAGAGAGACCACTACTGTACTGGGAGGTTGTTGAGACACCCAGATATGGTGGGTGATGGCCTGGCCTAGGGCCGTGGCCATGAGCATGTGAGGATGAAAGCAAGTGGGCAATTTTTAGAAATACCCAGATAGGTAAACGAGAAAGGCTGGCAGAGGGTGGGAGGTGCGGGAGAGGGGAGCTGAGGGGGAGTTCAGGTGCCCGGCTCAGGCAGCCAGGGGGATGGTGGCCAAGTTGCAGAGAAAGGAGCGCTGGAGGAGGAGCTGGAGTGGACCTGGGCTGGGAGGACTTGGGGTCCATGGAGTGGGGTGAAGACAGAGAGGACACTGAAAAATCCAGGTCTCAAAACTCGGTGTACTGTTGTGTGCATTCTAGACACCCGCTGCAGACGGGCAGAACCAGGGCAGTGGCTGAAGCCACGGCGGGAAGTGGATGGTTTGAATAATGTTTAGGAAGCTGGGTCAACAAGATCTGGAGGATGCTTGAATTTTTTTAAAAAAGATTTTATTTACTTATTTTTAGAGAGAGGGGAAGGGAAGGAGAAAGAGAGGGAGAGAAATATCAATGTGTGGTTGCCTCTTGCGTACCCACTACTGGGGACCTGGCTTACAACCCAGGCATGTGCCCTGACTGGAAATCGAACCAGTGACCCTTTGGTTCACAGGCCAGCGCTCAATCCACTGAGCTACACCAGCCAGGGCTATTATTAAAATTTTTTAAAAGATTTCATTTACTTACTTTTAGAGAGAGGAGAAGGGAAGGGGAAAGAGAGGGAGCACAACATCAATATAAGTCCATCTGTTGGTCGCCTCTCGCACGCCCCCAACCAGGGACCTGGCCTGCAACCCAGGCATGTGCCCTGACTGGGAATCCAACCAGCGACCTTTCAGTTTGCAGGCTGGTGCTCAGTCCACTGAGCCCCACCAGCCAGGGCTAATTTGTAATATATTTTGTTTTATTTTCTTGATTCTATAGAGGGGGAAGGGAAGGACGGAAACATTGACATGAGGAAGAAACATCAATCCATTGCCCCTTGCACGCGCTCTGACTGGGGATCGAACCCACGACCCAGACACGTACCCTGACCGAGAATCAAACCTCTTACTTTTCGGTTTGTAGGACAACCGATGCCCAACCAACTGAGCCACACCGGCCAGGGCGGGAGCAGTTGTTATGATGATAGTCATCACCAGGGCTGATGATGTCGAGGCCAGACTGCAGGGGCCAGGGTGGAAGCAGGATGTCACTGGAGCGGCTGCTGCAGCGGTCCGGGAGAGTGGTGACAGTGGCCTGGACTGAACTGGTCACAGTGGCTCCAAGGATTTTGTCTGGAGCACTTGGAAGGTGAAGTGCCATTTGCTGAGATGAGGAGGCTGGGAGGAGCAGTTTGGGGGAGGGACGTGAGGGGTTCAGCTTTGAACGTGTTAAATCAGAGACGACAGCTAGATATCTCAGTGTGAAGGCAGTTGGATACACAAGTGACCCCAGCTGGGACGCGCAGTTGGGACGGGTCAGCACACAGTGAATATTTAAAGCTGTGAGACCAGATGGACTCAGCAAGGATGGGCCTGGGAGTCTGCCACGCTGACAGCGAGGGCTCCACCAATGCCACGGCCCAACGGATGTCACTTTTGACAAGCCTGCAGACTTCTGAAAAAGCTTGAGACAAAGGGCTTTTGGTCTTGGCGGAGCCATCTCAAACGTTTGAAGTAGCGTTTCTTGGGAAGATACGGAGATGGGTCGGCAACGAGGAGGATGGATGGGCAGCCAGAGCCGAAGTCTTTGCCGGTCCCCAAACACGTGGAGCCAGGGAGTGTTTGCTCAAAGCTGGCTTTAAGGATACATGCGTTGCCCAGAGTGTGTGAAGATAATTTAATAAAAGGCAGCAGAGTGGCCGAGAGCAGGAGTGTTGAAGGTGGAGGCAGGTTGGTTTTGTAGGCCCTGCCCGGTGTGCCCCTGGCTGTACCACACCTCTCTGGCCCAGCTCCTCGTCTGCACAAGGGGATCAGCTTAGTGCCTCCATCGCAGGCCTTGAAAGAAGTGAAATGCAATAGAAAATGCCCGCAAAGTGCTCAGCAGAGCTCTGGCCCCGAAAGAAGAACCACCAACACTTCTGACGCCAAATGTGCAGGGTGTTTCCCCCAGCAGCCCATTCTCTGATACCCGCTGGGTGTCCTCCAGTCAGTTCCCTTCCGGCACCATCTACCTGGAGTCAGGGTCAGACCCCACAGGGCAAGGGCTCCGTCACACTGGAGCGTCCTCCCTTCAGAGGCTAATCCCGAGTCCTTCGTGACCTGTAGACCAGGGGTTCCCACGCCCCCTCCCCAGGCTCCATGATTTGCTAGAGTGGGTCCCAGAACCTAGGAAAGTGCTTCACTTACTATTACCTGTGTATTTTAAAAGGATCTGGCTCAGGAATTGCTGGATAGGAGAAATGCATTGGGCAAGGCATGAGGAGGGGACGCCGAGCTCCCCAGCCGACTCTGGGGGCACTACCCTCCCAGCGCTTCTGTGTGTTCGCCCTGGGAGCTCTGGGAGCCCCTGCGGTTAGGGTTTTATAAAGGCTTCACTACACAGGCATCACTGAATGAACCATGGGTCGTTGCTGCTTGAACTCAATTGCCAGCCCCTCTCTCCTCTCCAGAGATCAGGGCGCAGGGTTGAAAGTTCAGACTCTCTAATCGCAAGGTTGGTTCTCCTGGCAACCACCCCTCCTCCCTCCCGTTTTTAGGGGCTTTCCAAAAGTACCTCATGAAAACACACTCAGGTGTAGTTGAAAGGGCCTCATTCTAAACGACAAAAGATGCTCCTCTTAACCCCCAGCATGCAGACATTCCAAAGATTTTAAGAGCTCTGTGCCAGGAAATGGGACAGGATGAAGATCAAATGTGTATTTCTTATTATAGCACAATATTATAGGCCCTCGACCGAGTGTAGCTGTCTAATTGACAAGGACACTAAAAGCAGAAGAAAAGAAAGGCGCACAATAGGATAAGGGCAGGGGAGCGGAACTGGGATCGGTGTTCTGGGCCAGGCTGAACTCAAGAGCATGTGACCTGGGGCCACCGCACAGGGCACTGCTCTCGGAATAGGCTCAGCTCGGGGTCTAAACCTCTGTCTTCACCATCTTGAAATTCTTCGTATTTTCCCTTTGAACTTGTATCTTGTAAGAGAAGTGCAATTCAGCAATGAAGCATGTGTGTGAGCAGAGAAGATACACCAGGTGGCAGCAAGCAGGCTCCCGCCAGCAAGCGCGGCGGAGCGGTGGGTTCCACGGGTGCCGAGCAGCTGGCCTGGCCACCTGGCGTGCACCCGCATGGCTGGGCAGTCTGGGACACTGTGGGGCTGCCAGGGGGCAGCCGGGCCAGGATCTGTGCCCAGACTGGCAGCAGCAGAAGATGGGCTGCGGTCCACCAAGGCCGCGGTGAGAGAAGGGACCCCACATGGAAGAGCCCGTGGTGCGGCAGGTACACAAATATAAGTGCTGCAGCCCGAGCCTGGGGCGGGGCCTGCCAGCCTCACGCAGTGAACCTCGAGCACGTTATTTACAAACCAGGGCATCCACGTGGACGTTGCAAAAAAGCATCTCAGAGAGTTAGAATTCTCCAGCGTTTAGCATCTCTGATTTTGAAAACTGCAGCAACATTGCAAAGCAAATAAATAGTCACAGGCTTTGAAATAAACATTACATTTAAAGATCACCTTCTCTAGAATAATAACCCTATAGAAAACAATTCTATTCTGTGTGAAGTTTCATTATTAACGAGGGAGGCAATTTTAAAATTAAGTTTTCCTTGTAACCAAAGATACAGCAATCAGATGCACAACGAGATTATTAAAGTCATACACAAATCATGAGTTCACTTTCCGTTTCTTGTACCACCAGTTACAGAAAGCGTTAGAGGAAACATTCAAGCATCGCTGTGTACTTTTGCACATAAAATTAAATTCAGACTTATATGAAATTGATTTGCATAGAGAGCTAAGTTTTTCTAGAAAAGCCCTGGCCGGCATGGTTCATCTGCAGTCATACTGCAAAGCGAGCGAAAGGCCACAGGTTTGATTCCCGGCAGGACACACGCCTGGGTTTCCCGTTTGGTCCCAGGTCAGAGCACCTGTGAAAAGCGATTGATGTTTCTCTCCCTCTTTTTCTCCCTCCTTTCCCCTCTTTCTAAAAATAAATAAAATTAACTTTAAAAAAATTTAAAGTTTTTTTTGAGAAAAATTGTTCCGCGAGAATCATCAGCTCTTGATGTACTAAAATTTATATTTTGAAATAACTTATCAGAAATGTCTCCTAATGTGACAGCCCATGAAATGTTCTTAACAATCCCAGTAACAGCTGCATTTGCAGAAAGATCGCTCCCCAAGTTAAAAATTGTAAAAACTTACTTGTGATCTTGCAGTTGCCAGAGCTTGAACCTGTCAGAGCTTGAATAACGGGTGTGCTTCGGGCATGGCTTGGGTTCCAGAGCGCTGTAATGAAGTGACCACCGCAAGGCGAGTGGCCATCTTTTCGCCGGGGGAGGGGCTTGCCTCCAGTTTGTAAAAAACACATCTGTGAAGCTCAGTAAAGCGAAGCGAGGTGTGCTTATATGTCAGTTGGCAAAATACACATTTGGATGACCAAATAAATGAATTTGCAGGAAACTCTAATGATCCATTAGGTATCATATTAATAGCCCTGACTCGTGTGGCTCAATGGGCTGGGTGTCATCCTGTGAACCAAAAGGTTACTGGTTCGATTCCCAGTCAGGCCACATGCGGGTTTGCAGTCCAGGTCTCCAGTGGGGGGCGTGCAAGAGCCAACCAATCCATGCTTCTCTTGCACATCAATGCTTTTCTCCCTCTCTCACTAAAAATGGATAAATAAATCTTTAAAATAAGATATATTAATAAATTATTATATTATATAAAATTATGACAAAATATGTTTTTGCCATTTTAGGTTATATATTACTCATGTGCCACTATTAACCTCATTACATTTTATAAGTAATAAGATATTTTGAAGGAAAAATCTTTATATTTTAGCACCTTTAACTGCACTATTTGTCACTGCTTTCTGAACGACAGGCCGTGCCTTTTCCTTTTGAGCCTGGCCTGCAAATTATGTAGGGTCTCCGATTCTGAAAACCAGTATTTCTTTGAAAGAATTTTTGTATTTCCCCAAATTTTCCCGATTCTGTTAAAGCCCTTTTCAGTTTTCACTGACTTCCCTCCAGTCCAATGAATGATAACCACGTCATAACTTTTAAAACCCACATCCACTCAGAAGGCTGCCACTCTCCGCTGGGTGTCCTCGTCCTTTTCTGAGACTCTGGCCTGTTGCCCCTACCCACCCCGCCCCCACCGGCGGCGCCTCCCAGTCTTTGAGATGTTAACGTCAAAGTGGGAAGTCCTTCTCCGAGGTAAAGAGGGGAGGAAATGATGAGGAAGACAGAAAGTGCAAATGGTGGGCCGGAGTGAGTGTTAGTGATCACTGCTAAGTGTTAAGACGAATTCCATTAATCTTCTTGAAGACTGCGGGGAAGGGCAGTTACAGTGACGACGGGGCCCAGCGGGGTGGGAGGCCTGACCTGGTGTTGGATCCCAGCCCCGCTGTATCCTCAGGTGGGCAGCAGTCTCGGGGTGGGCCTTCCAAGGGTGACTCTTGATCGTCAGCGGTTGCAGCCCTTAGGCCACCTTAAAGCAAAGGGCGAGAGCCTGGGGAGGCTGGAACCTGCTGCCACTCACCCCTTTCTCTCTGAACCTTCACCTCTTCTGGAGTCTCCTCCCAGCTCCCCAATTGACCAATCCCTGCACCCCATCGTAGAGGGAAGCAATCTGATTGGCTTAACCACCGAGACAGTAGGACCTATCAGCCTATGAAGGGGCAGCCTGTGACTCAGGTGTTCACCTCTATCCAATCAGAGGCCTGGGGGCACTTCCCATACAGGGTTGAAGGTGGGACTTGGCAGATGAACGGGCACAAGGACACGCCCAGCACCACGACTGACGGCCCCGCGGAGAGGCCAGAGTTCACCTGCTCCCCGCATCCCTGCCATGTATGGGGAGCTCTTCTCACACTTACTTTACTCACCCCATCACTTACTGATGGGCACTTCCTCAACAATATCTTGGCGTCTACTCTTCCCATCGCCACGGCAAGCTTTCTGTTTGAATAACGGGCAGCAACCACTTGACTGCCATCTGACCACCGGTGTGGTCTTTCAAAAGCTCACAGCCGGATGGTCGTTCACCCTTCTGTGGGTGCCACATCACCGCGTACGAACCAAACCTCCTTCGGAGGCTTCAAGGCCCTGGCAGTGGGGCCCGAGTGTCCTCTGGCCTATCACTCAGTATCTCCTTCCGCCAAGCCCTCCCCGGGCCAGGGACCTCGTATTTGCTCCTGTCTCTGGTAGGCTCACCAGGCCACCTCCTCGCCAGTGAAGCGCTGCTCGTCCCGGAGAGCTCAGGTGCCGGGTCACCTGCCCAGAGGGGCTGCATCCACGCCCAGGTCTGCACCGCATCTGCTGGCAGTCTCTCCGCACTTAACACGATTTACGTTTTGGCTTTCACGTGGGCTCACCGTCTATCTCCCCTGCTAGAAACGTCCCTGCAAGGGCAGGACTGTCTGCCTTGTTCAGTGTTGAACTCCTGAGCCCCAGCGCAGTGCCTGGAATTTTACAGGGTCTGGATAAATATCGTGTCTGCTGGAGGCCACTAACTTTAAAAAGTGCCCTGCAAACATGCACATGCAGAAGCACAGGAATGGTCTGGAAGGAACGAGGTAAGGCTCCCAATCTCAGTGGCTCCAGGGGTTGGGGAAGGGACCAGGATAGGGAATGGTGATGTGTGTGTGCACGGTGTATGCCTATGTGCGTGTGCACATGTACAGTTGGGAGTGTGGCTGCTGGCTTCAACTGAGGCGATTTTACAGCTTACTAAACAAAGCACGGCCCAGGTCAGTGGAGATGGCAGATTGGCGATCCCAAGCCACATCTCAAAGAACAAAAACACCATCACGCGCTGCAACCCAAGGGTGGGTTTGGAGTCTTCACTTTATTACTGTCACCAGAAGTCACCACCTTCACTTGGTTCACCACAAATGGACAGATGTCATAAAGGGGGTTGCCACGGGGCAATTGGATTCACTCTCGAGAGACTTAACCAGGTGGTGGGGGAGTCCAGAGTAGGGGCCCAGGATGGGGACCACCATTCACCGCACACACGCACACACAGAGATATATTTGTGGAGCCTTATATTATACATCTTATATATAGAAAATATATATATTTATACTATACACAGGCAGTAACGCTGCGGGAGGGCCAGGGTGCCCAGACAAGGGCTGTGGGCACCGGAGGACGGGGAATGTCACGTCAAGGGGCAGCGCGGGAGGCAGCTGGACCAGCCCGTCCTCCCACAGACTCTTGGGAGGGATGCTCCCCCTTCGTGCTCCTTAGAGAATCAGAAGGGATCTTGGGCCAAGGTTGGGGACCCCTGTAGGGTAACAGATGGGGGCTCTTGGTTACATGGGGGAAGCCTGGGACCCCAAAAGAGTCTCTGAAGATCAAGAATGACCAGGGAAGGTTGGAGGGGGGAGCAAATGCCAATCTCCCAGGAACTAGTCCTGAAACTGCTACACCCAGGGCAGACCTAGAGCCACACCCAGGCAGGTGGCCTGTGACTACGTAGGATGAGTTCAACTCAGGGACAGGAGGCCTGGATCTGAACCTCTGTCTGTGCTTGACTTTGGACGTGTCACTGTCTTCCTGGCCCAGACTCTTCTGTCTCTAAGGGTCCCTGCAGCTCTAAACTCGCATGGAACCCAGTTTTCCTGAGCTGTCTCTTGTGCTTGATGGAAGGACAAGACCCAAACTCTGCAAGGTCAGGATGCTGGGGGTGCCCTTCTCCAAGAAAAGGCTCAGAAGCACGGGAGAGGTGGCAGGGGGGCAGCAGGGAGGGAACAGGGGATTCTGTTGGCCCAAGAGCACAGGCTTTCAGCTTGGGCCCTCCAGGGGCTTGTCCTCAGCTGACAGACACTGCACGGCTTCCCCACCAATTTCCCAGGAGAGAGTCACGGGCCTTGGGTCTTGTCCAAACCCTGCCCTCCAACACCGCTCGCCGTTTCTCAGTCCCACCACGGGCTGGCCTCTGCCTGATGGTGGGATGTCTGGGTGCTCCCCCAGGACCACTGAGCGAGCTGGTTCAGTGACTCCGACTCTTGGCTGGGGGCGCATAAACTTCCCAGTCTGGGGTGGCAGGGAGAGTCTGCAACAAACACCCAGGGACAGGGTGCAGCTTAAACGTACCCTGTCTTCCAGCCCAGCGTCATCAGAGCTGGTTGGTGCTTGGACAGAACAGATGGCATCCCCCCAGGGTCTCCTAGTGTCTGTCAGCAGGGGAGATTTTCTGTGAGGAGTGGGTGAAGGGAAGTGCTTCTCTCAGCCTCCAGCACAGACACTGAACTTCTGCCAGGAACACACCCTCACCCACCCCGCCCCTCACCTGCTCCGCCAACTTCCTGTCTGGTACAGCCGGGCGGGAACCACCACTTGGACTGCCCCGGGGGAGAACCCTTCCTCAGAGGCGGACAACGGCAGCCAGCAACACCCAGCTGTTGCTCGGAGCTCGGGGGTCCACTCCCCTCCCTGCTGCCCCCGGGAGGACTTGAACAGACCTGAGTTCGGATCCACGCCTTCCTGCTAACGCAGACTCTCTGAGCCTCAGTGTCCCCTTCTGTTAATGGGGACAGTGATGCTCCTTCTCTGCCTATGAAGTTCCTTCTCCTCACCTCACTGCTGTGTGGACTGCTGCCACTCTCGGCCCCCTCCTGGGGCGCCTCAGCCCACCCCTGCACCACTGGTGCACACCACCTGCCTCTCAGGGGTGTTGTGGGGGCATGGGGTGCTTGGTGGGGACACCCAGCATCCTGCCACCCCACAGTCCCCTTGCCCTACGCCCCGAGGCACTGGGCCCCGGGTCTTCCTGCACCTCTTCCCACTGTTTAAGGCCTCCTTGGTCCTTAAGGCTCAATGATGAGCCCTTGTGCAATAGCCCCCCAACCATCCCTGCACCTGGGGGATCCCTGCTACCCTCTCCTCGACAGCCTATGGCCTTCCTGAGCCTACCATACACCAGGGGCTCTCACTGCCTGCCTCGGGGTGGTCTGTACCATGGCGACAGCTCCCGGGCTGGCCCTGCAGAGTCCAAGTCCTTGTCCTCTCCACCCAGCCTCCCACAGGGAGACCGGCCCCTGGGTGGGCCTTGTGGAAGGCCACGGGGAGGGCCTTCCATTCCCTGGGCTACTGAAGCCCCTAGGCTGCTGGCTGACCCCAGAGGAGGGAAAGATGAGACAGTGGCCCAGAGCAGTTGTTTCCTGGGAGGTCACAAGAGCAGGGAATCGGGACACCTGCTGGGTGGTTGGGGCCAAGAAACACAGGCAACCAGCCTAGCCCTGCCAGTCACCCACTGGGACCTTGGGCCGGACACTCCCCCTGTGGGCTGCCTTATCGCCTAGCCCTGGGCAGGGTCTTAGTGAGCCTCTCCTAGGGGCAGGGACAGCAGTCAATCCTTTGGGAGGCCACAAAGTGGGTGCCGGGCTCCCAGAGGGACACACACAGTACAGTGTGGCATGCAGGGGAACTCCCACCCTGGGAGGGGCTGGTGGGGATGTGGGCAGAGGGCCTGCAGGCAGGACTGTCCCGCTGGCAGAATGGGCCCCTGGCTCACAGTAGAATCAGGGTGTCTCACGGGCTGGGGCCCTCAAGGCCTCCCAGAGTCCTGGGAGCACCGAGCAGCGGAGCCCCTAGCTGGGGGATGCAGGAAGGCGGAGACGGAGGACAGCGGGTGCTCTGCAGTCAGGCAGCCTGGGCTTGGCCCCACCTCCGCCGCTGGCTGCCTGAGTGACCCTGGACGAGTGACCTTGACTTGTCCAGGCCTCAGGTTCCACAATCATAGAATGGAAACAGCCCCAACACTCCTAGCAGGGCACAGCCCCCAAGGTGGCAGGTGTTCACACTTACCCTGTAGCCACACCCTCCCAGCATCACCTCGGTCTGTCCTTCCCTCTGTTCCTACCTCTGGCACCAACAGGGCCCCTTCCACATCTCGTCTCCCCCTTCCCAGAGACTACTTCTCTTCCACATCCATGCCAAGCATGGGCTGAACACACAGTAGGTGCTCAATGAATGCTCGATGACACAATGAATGAATGCAAACACCCAGGCGCCTGCTGGACACACTTACACACACAGGTAGGCCCCCCACCCCCACCCATAACACCTTGCTGCCCCCTCCCATCCTGAGCTGCCCTGGACTCAGCAGAACCATTGGGAGGCTGACGAGGTGCTGGGCAGGGCAGCCTGGGAGGGAGCACGGGGCAGGGTGTAGAGGGAGGGGCGGGGGCCAGTTGGGGCAGGGGCAGGCAGGGGAGGGGGTGGGGAGGGGAGAGGAGGAGGTGGTCACTGCGGCTCAGTAGCCCTGCGACTGGTAGCCCTGCGGCTCGGTGTCGAAGGAGTTGGCCGGCTGCTGGTAGGTGCCGCCCATGCCAGTGGGGTCTGGCCCGGTGCTGGGCTCCACGTAGGGGGCATAAGGCATGCTGGAGTCCTGGCTGGGGTCCATGTAGTCCTGGGAGAAGAGGGCTGAGTCGGCGCCAATCTGGTACCGCTGGAAGGCCAGCACCGCCTGGCCTGCCTGGGGACGGGGGCCAGTGGGGACAAGGACGGGAGGAAGGGGTGGTTAGAAGAGAGACAGACAAGAGCATTGGGTTAGTGGTGGTTAGTTCACTAGACACAGACGATAATGGGTTAAATATCCTCAGAGCACCCAAGACAACCAAAACTGACTGATGGGAAGGGAGGCGGTTCTTGCCGCCAGCCCTTGAGAGGCCCAGAACCACACTGTCTGGCCAGAAAGGACTTTGGAAGTCACCGGCCCCATGCCCCCTCGTCCCAGAGGTCACTCAGCCACCGGAAATTCTAGTCTTCACTGTGGAGTGTTAAAATGGCTCGAAAGCCTGCAACTCCCCTTTCAAACCGTTCTCAGAAGTGTCACGGAATGGGGCACAAAAGTTTCTTGGTGGGACAGAGAACTGTCGCCGTCTCCTGAAACTGCTCTGTCTCTCTTGCAGCTAGGTACAGCCACATGACTGAGTTCTGGCCAATGGGTCACTCCAAGTTCTTTGTTTGCCCTTTGACATGACACCTGGAACACAGGTGTGATAGCTGGAGCTCTAGTTGCCACGATGGACCATGAGGTCCAGAAACCAAACTGTAGGGATGAAAGAGGCCTAGGTCATTGAAGACTTCTGGAGCCTATGCCAGCCTTGGACTATCTTCCCAGCTGTGGACACTGTTTTGCAATTTCTGTCATTTGCTGCCGAACCTTGTTCTAACTGAGGCAAGTTGGTCTGACGAGTTTGGGAAACTGAGTTAAACAGAGTGAGACAAGTTTCAGGAGCACAGGACTTGTCAGAGCCTCGACCATCTAACGCACACTGGGGACTCCGGTGGGGAGACCACATGCCACATCTGCCAACCTTATCTGACCTCTGAAGCCCTTTTTTGCAGCTGGGAAAAGCTTGTCTACAGCATACGTGCATAGGTGGGAAATTCTTTTTCGATAAAAGCAATTGTACTGTTATTAAGGACAAGGGCATTAACCACACCAAGCTAGGGAGTACGTTAAATCTGTCACTATGAAAGTAGTTCACAGGTTCACACTGAAAGCCTCTCCAGAGATCTTTCCAGCCCAGGTAACGTGACAGAAACATGTGAATGTCCCCCATACCCCTGTTTTTGGGCTGGGAGGATGGCAGCCTGGAGAAGGGAGGCCTCAAGGCAGAGTTGGCACCTGAACCCAGACCTTCCCAGGCCGGGGCCCTTCCCCACCTCCTTCCTTTTGATCAGCTCCCTGACAGGGCACCAAATCAACCAGGAACCCCAAAGGGCCATCAGGTCAGAGGCATGTGCTTGGTGTTTAATTCCAGAAAGTTCCAGAAGCCCAGTGACTAGGCATTCACTTTCGATCTGTGTCACTGGAGAAAGCTGGGAGGGGCAACCCTTCCTGGGAAGTGGCTGTGGGAAGCCTAGTGTCAGGGGCCTGGGGAAGGCGGGCCAAAGGGAGTGGGCTAAGGAGATCAGGGGGGCCCTCTCGTGTTTTCTGCTACATCAGTGTGAGGTCCTGCCTGCCTGGGGCTCAGACGCAGGAGCCTGGAGAAGCAGGAGGGGGAAAGCCCTCTGGGGTAGTGGTTCTCGGAACCTGGAGCCATCGGCAAGCCCATAAGAGCACATGGGGAATGAATGAATGAATGAGTGAGTGAGTCCCTGAGAGAAACATCTGCAGACGCGGTGCCCTGAGCCCTCTGGCTCCACTGCCCAGGCTGCTTCCCTGCGCAGAGACAGAGGCTGCAGCGGGTGGCTCGTGGGTCCTTTCAGGGAGAGGCCTCTCACTCAAACACTGAGTGCTACCTCTGTGGGCACTCCTCTGCCCGAACTGAGTCATGGCCTCCCTGGCCATCCGGTTCAAGGAGCCACAGACCGGAGCAAAGGAGGGACATGGGTCCCTGTTGGACTAGGGTGCAGAGGGGGGCTGTGAGTTCTGCTCAGAGCCCAGGAACCTGGAGGTCCGCCTGGCCCTGCTCCTTCAGATCCAGTGCCCTCTCTCGAGCCTCTGTACCTTACCGGAAGCAGCCTGCACGTGTACGCCTCCAGTGTCTGCAAGCTCACTCTGTGTGCCCTGCTCTGGGGCATGCCTGTGCTTCATTACCTCCTCAGCTGCTGCTGCAGAGGGGGGATGGGTGGGTTCCTGCCCAGGAGCTGAGGGCCCCAAGGACTGGAGGCCAAAGCCCTTTGGAAGAACAAGGACTCGCCACATAAGAATCACCCTGAAGTCAAGACTGTGGAAGTGTCCCTGGCTCCCAGGGCAGAATGAGTGAATAAATGAATGTGTGAATAAATAAAGGAGTGAATAAATGGAGTAAATAAACGAGTGAGTGAATAAGTGAGTGAATAAATGAATGTGTGAATAAATGAATGTGTGAATAAATGAAGGAGTAAACAAGTGAATGAATGAAGGAGTAAATAAATGAAGGACTGAATAAACAAGTGAGTGAATAAATGAGCAAGTGAATAAATGAATGTGTGAAAAATGAATGTGTGAATAAATGAGTGAGTGAATGAATGAATAACTGTGAATAAATGAAGGAGTGAAGAAATGAATGAGTGAATGAATGAAGGAGCAAATAAATGAAGGAGTGAATAAACGAGTGAGTGAACAAATGCAGCAACAGAAGAGCCTACATTTATTGAGCATCTCTGGCCAGCCTTGTTTTCATCCACACAAGAGCCCTGAGAGCTTGGACTGTCATCACTCCTCAGTCCAGGGAATCGGACTGAGGCTCAGAGAGGTGCAGGGGCTCGCCCGGGGCCCCACAGCACATGAGAGGAGAGCCAGGACAGGCGTCCTCCGGTGTCCTCAGCCAGGCCCCCCTTGGCAGCCAGCCTCCACTGGGGCTGTAAGACCAGCCTTCATGCCACAGGCATGCGACAGGCTCTCCTACCGCGTCCACAGCTCAACGCCCTGGCAGCCTACATGGGGAGCCACGTCCAACTCTCTAACGGCCCGTGGCGGTTCCTTTGGGGAGATTTCGGTTTGTCTGTCTCCCCTCCCCAGCCTGTGGGCTCCTGGACCAGGGACCCCGTCTGATTTATCACTAGGCACAAAACAGCTGCTCAATAAATGTTTACTCAATGAACGAACAACGGAGAATAAACAAAGGAGGTGATGAATGAGTGGCAAGTGTTAACTGGCCTCTCAAGCCAGGCTTCTCTGCCCCGGGCCCCCTGGTATCCAGGCCGGTCCAGGCAGTAGGCTGTGCCCCCGTCCTCGCCATGGGGCAGGGCACAGGGCACGCAGCCTCCGGAAGCCAGGCGGGCCAACTACGGCTGTGCCGGAGGGGGAAACAGCGTGTTGTACTCCTCCTGGAAGGTAAGGTCCTTGAATCTGCGCACTGCCAGGGCTGCGGTCAGGCTCTGCCAGGAGAGAGCAGGGGTGAGGCCCTCTGGGAAGGGCTGGGGAAGGCTGGGAAAGAAAGGCAGAGGGGCCAGCAGGGGGCAGGCTTCAGCGGCCACGGGGGCGCCATCACCTGGCTCCGAGAGCCGTGGTGTGCAATGGCCCGCTCTGCTCTGTAAGCCCCAGCCCCATCTCTGGGCTTGCTGCTCCTGGGAGGGCTGGACGGTCCCCACTTCCAGGGTCAGGGTGTCTTCTCTGGTCTGAGATACCCTGGGGCCACCTGGTTTTCCCTCCCAGCCTTGAGGACACAGAGATCTGGAGTGACCGTGGCTGGCCCACTGGGGCCTGAACCACAGGTCTCCTCTTCCAAACTCCAGCTCCCACTATTGTATTGGGGTGAGGGGCCTCATGGGAAAATGGCCATCCAGGGGCCCTGGAAGACAGAAAGCAGCTGCCCCAGGGCCTGCCCAGAAGGGTGCAGGCACAGGGCTCCTCCTCCAGAAGGCTTGGCCAAGGATGGCTCGAGGGCCTGGAGGAGGGGGGCTGCGGGCAGTGGGGGGAGAGCCCTGGGGTGACAGCGGATGGGACCCCAGATATCTGCAGGAGGGAGATGAGGAGAGAAGAAATAAATTGAGGCGACTTGGACCCCAATTCTGCAGGCAGCCTTGGTGTCTCGCTGGTGGGCGCTCAGGACCCCCGGTGCAGAGCCCACAAGAGGCCCAGCACAGAGACAGGCTCTCCTTGCCCCACACAATATACACTTTTTAACGTCAATACATTGCTAACTCATAAAGATTGGATTTCACATGGAAATTCAGCTTTCTGGCTTCTCTGGAAAACAGAAGCCCTGGCCTCTGTAGGTCCCGATTCCTGCTTCTGAGCAGGGGCAGTGTGGACACTGACGACAGTGTGCCCGTTTAGGACAGGGTGGACATGCCACTTGGCCTGCCCGTGCCTCCATCTGTCTTGCCTGCCAGGTGGGCAGCTGGGTTTGTGACACCTTCCCCCAAATCCAGTCTCCGGAAGTTACAGACGGGGAGACAGAGGCTCGGGGCCCCTTGGAAAACAGGCAGCCCCGAGGTGCGGCCCAGGTTGCCCGACACCTAGGCCTGGGCTCCTTCCCAGCCTCAGACTCTCCAGGCCTCACCTTGCTGTGTAGGCCCCAGCTTCCTCATCAAGGATCAATCCCTGTCGAAGTGGACAGTAAATCCCCTGCCCAGCTACCACAGTGGGTGCTCTGCCCCAAAGCAAGAGTCCGCTGTCACCACGTGACTGTCCTCTCTGGCAGTGGCAATAGCCTTCCTCGGGGCTGGCCCTGCCATGGGCATCAAAGGCAGAGGCAGAACGGAGGCCCTGGCGGCGCTGGTAGGCCCCAGCCCCAGGGCCCGGCTGGCAGGCCGTGTACTCACCCACGTGAAGATGGAGAAGAAGGAGAAGGCGATGGCAGCCCGGGCTGCGTCTGTCCCTTCGTTCAGTGGGTTGTCCTTGGGCTTGGAGACCTGCCACTGGTTGGCCAGGTAGCAGAAGCCCACGAACCAGAGGAAGGCCCAAAAGGCTGGGGTGTCCACCAGGGTCAGGCAGAATGGTCCACACGTGGGGATGGGGGCAAGTGGGAGGAAATGGGGAGACCGAGGACCAGGCAGAGGTTCAAGAGCACACCTCCCGTGCTCCCCCACCCCCAAGGGGGGCAGAGAGGGGAGCACAGGGAGGGTGAGCAAGAACAGAGAGGACAGTCCAAGGCACAGCCAGACAGAGACCACGGACAGGAGCCAGCCACAGCCCAGGAATGGCCGGGGGCAGTGAGGGAAGGAGGGAAGGAGGGAAGGAGGGAGGGAGGGAAGGAGGGAGGGAGGGAGGGACAGAGAAAGTTAATCAGCCGAGGCCAGAATTTCTCTAACTTCACCCAAACACAGATTTCTCAGCTCTCCCTGACTGTCCACCCTGAGGTCGACAGCTTTCTGGGAGGAGTGCCCTGATGCCCCCTCATTCCTGACTACAGCCCGCTCCCCCCACAAAACTGGGCCGGGGAAGGTGAGGGGCTAGGACAAGGGTGTGGAGCTCAAAACCAGTGGGTCTGAGCCTTGACCTCTAAATTGCTTGCAGACCCCCAAGTCCTCGAGGGCAGGGAGAGGCCCTGTGAGGGCCCTGGGTGGCGGAGCGCAGCAGTGGGAGCCCCGGGGCAGCAAGCCCTTCTGAGGAGCCTGGGGTCTGCCCAGGAGGACCGGGGCTGCCTGGGAGGCGCACTTTA
Organism: Tonatia bakeri; assembly: GCA_004024845.1. NCBI lineage: Eukaryota > Metazoa > Chordata > Mammalia > Chiroptera > Phyllostomidae > Tonatia > Tonatia bakeri. The sequence goes on from PVIA01006845.1 coordinate 60,808, forward strand.
GTGCCCAGAGGATGGGGTGTCTGGTGCCCAGCCCCCACAGAGGCACTGCCGGGCAACCTTGGGGCTCTGCGAGACATGGTTTGAGAACTATTGATTCTGTCCTAGTTCCTTCAAGTCTAAGGGACCCGAGACCTTGCTGCTAGGCTCATCCTGAGAGTCTCAGAATGGAAATGGGGGAGGTCCCTGCCACCAGCCTGACACCACAGCCTTAGGCTAGTGAGGCTGAGTCTACCACTCTTAACCTCTGCCTCCGCAGATCAGATTCTCCACACTCGTGGGGCCGCTTCGGGAAGCAACAACAGCAGGTCGCCTGAGCTCCCCAGATCCGGGTTCTGACTCCTGGGGGCCCACCAGGGAGGGGGCCACTGGGAATGGAGATGGCTCCCCTCCCCGCTGTGCCTGGGGCTGTTCCGGGGGGCGCAGGCCAGCACTGGTCCCACCCTTCCCTGCGGCCAGCCGTGTGACCCTCAGCCTGCCCCTTCACCTGCCTCGTAGGTGTGGTGAGGATTACGGGGACCAGGGCTGGGACAGCCCTCTGGGGCTGGGGACTCACCCGAGACCCCGATGTCTGACAGCACGGCTTTCTTGCGGTCCTTCACGCTGCTGATCTGCGGGAAGTACACATCCAGGGCCAGGTAGAGCAGGCAGGTGAGGAAGGCGAGCACGCCCACGGCCACGCCGTAGCTGCAGGCGTTGGGGTTGCGGTTGTAGATGCAGAACTCCTCGGCCTCCGAGGGGGTGTTGAGGTAGCCCTCGTTCACGATGGAGCCGAACACCACGATGGAGAACACCTGGGAGGGGCGGGGGGCCGGCCTGAGACCCAGGCCGTCCCCCCAGTGCGAGCCCCACGTTGGGGCGAGGGGGCGTCCCATCATCCCTCCACCTGCTGCCTGCCTGTCTGTGAGCCCTCTGCTCCCCAAATAGCAGGTATTTTGGAGGGGAGGCCCAGAGAGGGACGGCAACTTGCTCGGGGTCACACAGCACAGTGCAGGGGCAATCGCTTGCATCCACCTGCAGCCCAGGCGCGAAGGACCCGCCCACTGAAGATACGGCCGCCCCCACCAGCCCGGTCCTGAGAGGTCTCCTGGGGCGCTGACACCAAGGCTGCTCTCGGACTGCAGCTGCCTCTCAGAACCAGTGGTCTCGTGCCTCCTGGGCCGTCGGCCTGCTGAGCCTCCGCCCCCATCTCATGCACTCCTTCCCTCCACAGAGCCACGGGCCGTGGTGGGGGCTCAGGCCCCACCCTTCCCTGTTGTCTAGGCCCTGGGTGATGAAGGAGAGAATAACAACAGGCACAGTCCTGCCAGTCGAGGGGCAGCCCACACCACCCTGCCCCCAAGTGGGGCACGCGTGGCACCTCCTTTGACTCACAGCTACTTCGGTTCGGCAGGCAGCCAGCTGAGACGGCCCCGTGACCCCGCCTCCTGCCATCCACACACTGGACTGCAGGGTGGGCCCAGCGATTTGCTGCAGAACGTGGCGAAAAGGGACAGTGAGCCACTTCTGCGAGGAAGCTAGAGAGATTCTGGCTCTTGGCCTGTCTCGCCCGTTCACTCCGATGGGAGCGGCTGCCACATTTTGAGCTGCCTCATGGAGAGGCCTACCTGGCGGGGAAGGGAGGGATGCCTTCCACAGCCCACAAAGATGCGAGTGCTGCCAGCACCGTGTAAGTGAACTTGAAAATGGGTCCACCCTCAGCTGTCAGATGAGCCCAGAGCCCTGGCTGCCACCACGGCTGCAGCCTGCAACAGACCCTGCGGCAGTGGCACCTAGCTGCACGATTCTGACCACGGAAACTGTGGGACAGCAAATGTGTGCTGTCTGGAGCTGGTCCATTTTGGGGTGATTTGTTACGCGGCAGTAGCTGACTAGTACAAAGTCAGTATCACGGGCATTTTGCAGGTGAGGCGGTTAAGGTGCAGGTATCCGTTAGTGTGCCCAGCGTCACACAGCTGGTCAGCGGCAGAGCTGGCTTCAAACCCCGGGGCCTGCCTCTTGCCTGCCCTGGAACTGCGCGAGGACCAGGAGGCCCAACCCCACGGACACACGCGCACGAGGGCAGAGCCTCGGCTGGAGGGGATGTCCATTACCCATTTTCCACTTCCTGATCGTTCTACAAAAACACTGTCATTTCAATATAAGCTAGAGATATTTTCATATTCGGCCAACACCCAGGACGGCTAGTGACTCCGGGGCAGGTGTGGGGAAAAAACATGAGAAGCCGTCTTATCTTTTCCATCTCATCTTTTAAAGGTATTTGCACTCTACAAGGGTTTTACAATGTGTTAGATATATTAGTGTATATATATATATACACTATATATATATATACACACACACACACATACTGATATATACATATCACATAAACCTATATTTAATGGGAGAATTGACTCAAAAATCTCTCCCGAAGGTGTGCATGGGGCCCCAGGCTCATCACTTTGTGTTCAGGAGAATCAGACCTGGACATCCCGTGGGTGAATGAAGAAGCAAGTGACAGCACAGCCACACAAAGGAACCTTATTCAGCCATAAGGGGGACCCCAGTTCTGACGTGTGCCACACACAGATGAACCTCAAAACCAGTGGAAACAGTGAAAGAAGCCAGACACAGAAAGTCAGTGTCACGTGATGCCTTTCACACACTACGTCTGTGATGGAGATGGAAAGCAGACTCGGGGGCACCGCGGGGTGGGGGGAGGTGGGCGGGGATCACTCAGGGGGCCGGGGTACTTCTGGGGTGACAAGTAGAGAGAGGTGGTGTGTACCCAATATTGTAAACACACTGAATGCCACTAACTGTACACTTTTAAATGGTTTAGTGTATGTCATGTCGATTTTCTGCAATTAAGAAAAAAGAAAAAGGAAGGATTGTGGAGCTGTGTCCTGCTCGGCCTTGGGTGCAGAGACAGGCCTGAGCTGCACGCCAGCCGGTCCTGACTCGGGAGGCCCGAAAACCCAGTCCCCCAGACCCAGCAGCCGCCCGGCCCAGGCTCTGTGTCCTTTGCCGTCGTGCACCCGAGAGGGCGGTTGGTGCTGCCCTCACTCACAGATGAAAACCGAGGCTCAGAGAGAGGTGACACTGTCCTTAGAGTCCAGGCTGAACTGGAACCCAGGTCTGCTGACGCTCGGCCCTGTGCCCTCTCACCCCGCCCGAGCTGGCTCTGGGCCCCAGGAGGTGGGTCCTGGAGAAGGAGCGGTATTTACTGAGACCTGCGGGGTCAGGCAGTGTGACACAGTGCCAGCTCTGGAGCTCAGCGGCACAGGAGGGGACAGACAGGGAGTCCTGACTTCAAAGCACTTCCTGGCAAACACTCTCTGAGGTCCATTGCCAGAGGTGGGGACAAGGGTGGGCCCCTTCCAAAAGCAGGCAGAGGAACTGGGAGGGGAAGCAAGAGGGCGGAAGTCCCTTTGGGGGCAGCAGAGGAGGAACTGTCAAGACAGGGCCCTCTTGGGGGACAGGAGCAGGGAGTCCTTGGAGAAACCAGGAGGAAAGTGCTGGAGCTCATGTGTCCCCGAGAGAGTGGGGAGCAAGATCAAAACACCCTCCAAGGGACAGGCAAGCCCAGGGCAGGCGGAGTGGAGGGAGGCTTCACACCAGCTCCCTGCTGCCTGCCCTCAGGCTCCTGGGCCCCAGCCCTCCTCTCCACCCCACGTCCTCTGGCACACGGGCCTTGGCCAGGTGTCTGTCACAGCTCAAAGGCCTCTTGGTGCCTGGCCCTGGCCTGGGACGGGCGCCCAGGGCTAGCCACATCCATGGCGACCCTGCTGTGGGGGAGCAGGTGGTCTGGAGGGGCAGGAGTGAAGGGGGGCCAGAGCCCGGGGCAGACCGCCTGGGCCAGCTGAAACCTGGCCGGGCCACTTGTCTAGAGGGTGCCCTTGGGCAAGCGACCTAGCTTCCCTGAGCCTCAGTTCCCTTATTTGCAAAACTCGGTGACAACAGCACCTCAACCACTGACCGCTGTGAGGAAAGACGGGTTGAGGCACGCGTGTGACATGGAGCCAGCGCCTGCCTGTGCTGGGCCGGCATGGGACGGGTGGGACAGGCGCCTGGGCCGTGTCGGGCCGGCATGGTGGACGCCGGTGGGAGGCAGTCAGGGAGGGGCCCCAAGCAGTGGTTTCTGGGCCGAGCTGGGACGGGGCCTGCTGGACAAAGGGTAGGGGAACCCATGTTTGGGGCAGAGAACAGGAAGGGTGAAGGCCGAACGTGGGAGAAGGGGTATGGCAGGGTGTCTGGGGAGCTGGGGCTGGAGGGGGGCGGAGGGGGAAGGGACCAGGCCTGGGGGCCACAGTGGGGACGCTTCATTTAACTGCAGTGAGAAGTCGCGGGCGAGGGAGTGACGGGATCTGGCTGTGTGGGCCGGGGACCCGCCTCTCCTGCAGCACTCAAGTCACTCCAGCGGCCCCCGCTGCCTTCTGGATACAATTCCCACTGGCGGGGGCAGGGGGGTCGAGGCCTCACCTCCCTACACTTCCCACCAACCACCTGCTCCCCCACTTCCTCACGCCCCAGGCCCTTGTCACTGATGGTTTCCATGCCCCAGGTCCTGAGCTGTAACAAACTTTCCCGTTTAAGTTCCGTGGAGGTGCAGTGAGCTGCCGGGTGGCCCCCCTGCTGGGCATGCACTGTCCGAGCTAACTGCTCTGTGCCCACGGGGCGCCCTGTGTTGGGGGCCTGGCAGGTCTCATCCTGGGGGCCAGAGCACTGGGGCTTGTCCCGAGTCGTCCATTCACTGCACAGCATTTTCTGAGCACCTGGTGGGTGCCAGGCCCTGGGTGAGAGGCACGGGGGTGGCAAGGTCCCTGTTCCCACCAAGGGGGACAGACAGTAGCTGACAAACATGAAGGTCAGTCCTAACAAGTGTCCTGAAAAGGCTCTGGGCAGGGTGAGAGGAGACGGCTAGGCAACTCGGGGGGAGGGGCTCCGGTGACTCCACCTTTGAGCAGAAGACCAAATATCACCAGAAGTAACCACAAGTGCAAAGGCCCCAGGGCCTGAGCGGCTAGGGTGCTGAGGCGGCACGTGGAGGCCAGTGCAGCTGGGGCACAGCTGGTGAGGTGAGCTAGCTGAGGTGGCCAGGGGCTGGCCCCCGCGCCTTGAGGAGCAGGTGGATTCAGGAGCCACTTCAAGCTGAGGTTTGGAAAGAATCACCCTGGCTGCCTTGGAGACAAGAGACTGTAGGGCAAAGGTGAGAGCAGGGCCCTGGGGAGGGGAGGGGCAGGGCCCGAGTGGGCAGCAGTGAATGAAGGTGGGAAGTGGTGCGGTGGGGAATGTATTTTAAGGTAAAGCCACAGCACCAGCTGACAGGTCTGCTGTGGGGAGTGAGGTGACAAGGCCCAGCAGGTTGGGGAGGGGCTGACAATCAGGTGTGCGTGTCAGTTCACCTGCAGGCTGCAGGGCTGGGCCAGGACAGGTGGCCTCACCCGGACCAGGCCCGACAGTCTGCAGATGGAGAAACCAAGGCTCGGAAAAGGGAAGAAATGTCGCCAAGGACACGCCACCTGCCCCTTGTGGTCTCCCAAACTCCCCTCCCTGGGGCTCAGGCCCCAGTTTAGTGTCGGCCTCGAGTGGCCACCTCCCCACTCTGTGTGGGAGGGGGCGCCCCAGGAGCTGGCACGGGCCTCAGTTTCTGTTCCTCAGTCGCTTCCAGCCCATGGCAAGACAAAGGGGGACTCCCTCAGGACCCACTATGGGACTCTTAGTTCACTCCACGTGGCCCGTGTCCTTATTCTCCTTTGACAACTCATTTTACAGCTGCTTCCAGGAGCCTGCCCGGGTCACACGGCTGGTTAGGGTGAATCTGGTCTCAAACCCGAGTCTCCAAATCCAAGCCGGTGCTCTCGGGCCTCTGGGATGTCTTGCTAGGCCGATCTCCAGATCAGCAGGGACAGCAAGGGGCCTGCAGAGCAGCCAGCGGTGAACCGGAAATTAAGCCGGAACGAAATTCCATGCTGTGCAGGGGAGGCCTGGGGTCTGTGAGGGATGGAGACAGGTCTGCAGCGGCGGGAGAGGAGGGAGGGAGGGTGGCCGGGGGACACTCGGAGAGGCCGCCGGTCTCTGCAGGCACAGGAAAAAGAATCTCCTTCCTTCATGCTACAGACAAATGCTAAAAAACCAAACAAAAAAACCGACCAAGGTAAACGGGCCAAGGCACTTTTTTTTTTTTTTTTTTTTGCCATCTTTATAAGCCACCAATCCTGGTTCTTTTTAAAAATGGATTCCAGATGGCACTTGGAGCAGAGCTGTGCTAAAGTCAGAAAAACAGACCGGAAGGAATTTCACAATCTCCCAATTTCAGGATCTTGCACCACTGGATTCAGCTAGGAACAGGGGCAGAGAACCGCCAGGCCCAGCCCTGGCCTCCCCTCCTGCCCCTCCTCAGCCGCCCCAGGGGGCTGGGGTGGGCACTGCCTGATGACTTCGCAGCTGCTGTTCCCACCTCCCCCGATGCCCTTCCCCAGGTTTCTCATCTTTCGAATAGGAGCGAACTCCTTCTCACCCTTCAAAACCCTATCAGGAGGTGGTGACTCCCTGCCGCCTTCTGCGACGCTGTCCTTCCCAGTCACCCTCCCCAACCCTGACCCCACACACACTCCTGCTTGAGACTGACTGGCCTGTCTCCTCCATGACACCCTGAGACCGCCCACAGCCTCCAAAGGGGCCTTGCATCCAATGGGTGTGCCTGACAAAAATCATCTCATTTAATCCCCACCAAACCCTCTAAATATAAAATAAACCTAAAAACACCCCCACAAAGCGGGCTTACGTAGCCCATTTCACAGAGAGGGAAGCTGAGGCTCAGAACGCCGCAGACTTGGCCGGCCCACAGCAGGTAAGCAGGGTGCGGGGCCTCTGGCCCAGGCCTGCCCCTCACCCCATTCCTGAGCGGGAGCCAAGCCTCCGAAGGAGCGGATTCCAGATTCCAGACCCTAGGATCAGCATGAGACTTAGGAGGGACGCCCGCTGTCCCGCGAGTGTCATCACCCCTCAGTGTGGGAGGGGCCCGGTCCAACATACTCCACACCCGCACACGGAACAGCAGCGGGCCACTGAGCTAACCCAGGCTCGGGGCGGGGCGAGCTGGGCCCCGCCAGTGTTGGGGGGTGGGGCGGGGCGGGGCCAGAGGCCCCCACTGTTGGCCTGGCACTTCCCAGAGGCCTGGCTTTCAACGTCCTTCGGCACGTGCTGAGCTTGCCCAGATAAGCTGCAGAGGCCCGTCTATCTCGCCCGCACAGGCGGGCGGGCGGGAGGAAAGCTCCCCGGGCACTTAGCGGCTCTGCTCACCGGCTTTCCATCTTGCAGTCCCCGCTGCGCCCGCTCCAGGCGGCGACACTGCCTCCCTGGCCCAGGACGGCCGCCCCTCTGGCCTCCCGAAAGCCTGCTCCAGCTCACCAACCCCGGCTCTCACCAGTCCCTCCCCCAGGAGAGCTCTGCAATCCCCCCATTTGGGCTCCTGGCCACACCTCCAGCCTCTCCCAGCCTCCCAGTGACCTCGAGCTGCCCTCATTCTGGCTTCCGCCCGCTGCTCAGACCTCATGTGGGGCTCCTCCTCAAACCCCACCCGATGTAGCAGTCAGGCCTGACGCTTCGCCTCCCGCAGGTCGTTCCTGGACCACTCCGCGTCCCGCGCGGGTCCGGGCCAGCATCGCCTCCTGCTAGGCAATGACAGAAGCTGCCCAGTCTCTCTGTGTCCACTCCCACCCCCCTCACTGTCCCCTTTACAGCAGTCAGAAGACTCTCTTTAGGCCTAAGTCGGACGGAGTCGCCCACCCCCAGGTGAAACTCCCCTGCACTGGGGGTTCAGATCCCCCTCCTGCCATTCTCTTCCTGCGGCCTCCCAGGCTGTCCCTTCGGCCTGGGACACCTAGCGTCCCCAGATCTTCCTGGCTGGCCCCGCTGATCCCTTCTCAACATCCTAACCTCAGGGCACAACACCTCCTCAGGGAAGCCCTCCAGACCAGACTCCCAGGTCTGTAATATTCTCCAATTACTCAATGTATTTTCTTGGTAATATCATTATCTTTTTTTTTTTTTTTTTTGCTATTTATTGGTTCACGTGTTGGGTGTGTATCCCCAGAGCCAGGGGAAGGGCGGGGAAAGGCTGTGAGGCGGGCGAACAGTAAGCCTGATAGGTGGAGAGAGGCACAGGCAGCGCGGAAGTCGGGCGGAAGGCGCATTGTCCCGTCAGCATCCCTGGCTGTGCCCTCACTTGCACGCCTGTGACCACGGGGAGCTCACTCAGTCCAGCTGAGCCTGCCTGCCTGTCCGGGGCCCTGCTGAAGTCCTGCTTTCTGACTCCAGGGCTCCAGGGCAGGATGGAGTGAAGAAGGGGGAGCCTCAGGCTTTGGAGGGATGAGTCAGGCTGCGAGGGCCCCCCTCCATGGGAGTGGGGCCCTGTCTCCCCCGAGGTCATGTGAGGAAAACGGCTGAAGTGCAGGCAGAGGCGCGTGATGGGCACCGGGCAGCCACTGGCTCCCCTACCCCCCTCCCGAGCAGAGCCACAGGGCTGAGGCAGGGCGGGCGGGGTGCCCAGGGCCCCTTGGCTCCTCCCTGGCCCGGGCACCACCTTCTCCAGCCTTGGGTGTGACTGGCTGGGGATTAAGCTATAATCTTCCCACAAGTTGTCTCCTCTGGTTCTTGGCGGTGGGGGTGGGGAATGGGATCCACTGGGCAGCGAGCAGCCCCAAGCCCCCAAAGTGCTGAGACTCAGCTTAGGTGATCTGAAGGCTCCCCTTTCTCTCCACACTGTCCCTGTCCTCAGCCTCCCGTGGCTGTGTAACAAGGGGGTCAGTAGCCTCATTAAAAAGGGGGAGACTTGAAACCCAGAGAGGGGCCACAGGTCACTCTTGGTGGCAGAATTATCCAGATGCCCACCTCATAGTCTACATCCAGGCAGGGAGCAGGTGGGCCTCGGTAAGCAATGCCACCCCTGGGAGAGGGTCGTAACACCAGCCCAGCACGGCTGAGCCCTTCCCAGGCAGGACTCAGGGAGCCCCCCTTACAGGTCAGGAGGCTGAGGCTCTCTGAGTCCCTCAGCTGGTAAGGAGGGCAGAGCAAACTGCCCAGTGCTGTCCGCTCCTCCGCACCTCAGTGCCTGCCTCTGCCCCGACAGCCCCTGCATGCCTGCCACTGCTCCCCGCATCTCTGCCTCTGGGGACGTTCTAGCTCTGCAGAGAGACAGTCTGGGCCCAGGCCCTGCCTCGTGTTCTAGAAGCGGAGACAGACACCAGGGGAAAGGCCCTCCACTGTGAGAGTTCTTACAGCCCTCCGTGCAGAGCAAAAGGGAGGGGGGAGGATGAAGGGAGGGGGGAGGATGAAGTGAGCGTGGAGGAGTCCTGGAAGCCTTCAAGGGGGAGGTGATATTTGAGTTGGGCCTGTAAAGCAGGTGGGAAGTTTGCAGGGGACAGCGGGTTGGAGGAGGAGGGTGGAGCAGTGCACTTCACAGCTCAGTCCACCCACGTGTAGAGTCCTCACGAGATGCGGGGCTCGGTCCGGCCCTGGGGACCTGACAGTGATATCACACACTCGGGTCGGGCAGCCTCTCAGCCTTTACTGTGCCTTTCCATCGGCCTGGAACTCCTTCGCCCGTCTCCCCCAGCCAGCCCCACCCCTCTCAACTCCACTGACACCTCCCAGCCTTGAAGGAGGGAGTGTTCCCTCACTCTGTGTCTTGGGCTCACCTCCACGTCGTAACTGCGTTCTCCACCACAGCCCCTCGCCGAGGAGCAGGTGCCCGGCATGTGCTCACTGCACACACAGACAGAAGACGCCAGGGTATCTGTCCTGTGGCTGCGGGGTCCGAGGGGAGGACACCCCCGCTCACTGCCTGCCAGATGTGCTGATAGATCCATGAATAACAATCAACGGTGGGATTTGGCAACCTGAAGGTCACGGACGAGGGAGAGCTGGGAGAAAGCCCGGGGAGGTGCATGTGAGAGAAAACCCAAGGGGAAGCCCTGAAGGTGGGGACCGTGGACAGATCTTCTGGGGTGAGAGGTGGGCAGGAAGGGGTGAGAGGATGGAAATAAGCCATTGTAAGGTGCTGGAAAGAGCCAGAGAGGGGAGGGCGAACCTGAGGTGGAGGAGAGGGAGGTGGAGAGGAAGACAGGCAGGTCACTGGGCCGGAGTCCTTGAGCAGGTCAGAGGGCGGGGTCTAGTGACAGGGAGGACCACCTGCGCAGCAGGAGGGCCCCAGGCCCCCGGACCGCTGGAATCAGGGAGGTCAAGGATGTGGGAGGAGGGGAGGCCGAGGAAGCGAGAGGCCAAGGCGTGAGAAGGATCACAGCGGGCAGGAGGGGCTGGCGGACACTGGGATGACCAGGAAGGAAGGTGAAGGTGGGATGGTGCTGGGGGGAGGGGCGCCAAGTCTCAACATCGCGGAGGGAGAGGGAGAGTGGCCCGGGGCGGGCTTACCAGAGGGAGTGGTGGATCCTGGACTGGCCTGAGGTGCAAAGCTGGCAGAGGACCCTGCCCCCCTCCAGGCCCGGCAAAGGCAAGGTAAGGGGGAAGAACACCCCACCCCCAAGGGAGAGCTGTCCAGAAGCTGGGTGGTGGGGGAGTGGAAGGCCAGGTTCCAGGGTAATCTGTAAGGAGGAGCACTCAGAGGGTGTGGAAGACCTGGGGGCACAGGCCATGTCCTCTCGATCCCCCCGAGTTACCTGAGGAGCCCCAGGTTGTTGGGGTTCCCGGATGTTCCTAAACAGTCCGGGTCTCAGAGCCTGGAGCTGTCCCAGTGAGACAGCTGTCCCTTCCCGGAAGTCCTCCTTCCCCCAGGTCCTCCTCCCCTGCAGAGCGGAGCTGAGCGGAAGCCCACACCTGGGAGGGAGGATTCCCCGGAAACGCAGGCACGGCCGCCCTGCCGGGCTCCACTGGCTCTGCTCTGCTCTGCTCTGCTCTGCTCACAGACGTGGGCCCGGGGCCCAGGCCCCACTGAGCACGGGGTGCGGGGAGCGTGCTCTTGACACCACCTCTTGCAGAACAAGCCAGTCCAGCGTTTCCCAACCCACAATCCTCTAGGGGTGAGAGTGGGTTCTTCGAGTGTGGGAAGGCTGGGAACCATCAGCCCCGTTGGGACTACCCTTTTCCAGTCTGACAGGTGGGGAAACTGAGGCCCCATCCGAGAGCGCGGCATCTTGCTCAAGTCAGCTGCCACTCAGGGTCCGAGTGGGCACAGAAAGTGGCCCCAGACACCCGGGCTCCCTGAGCTCCTGCACTGTCCCTGCACATAGGGAATACCAAGACGCCTGGCAGGATACATCTCCTGAAGACCACCTTGCGGCTGGCCCCGCCCCACATCTGAAAGATGGACCAGCCGAGGCTTAGCCACGGGCAGGCAAGGAGGCAAGAAAGGTTCCCATACAGTCAGCGACAAATGCCAAAGGAGCGCTGGACCTGTCCTCGTGGACCTGGCTGTCCGAGTGAGGGACAGGGGCATGACTGGTGCTGGGAGAGGACAGGCTGGATAAGGCCACACATTTCCTGCCAGGACACCTGCCCCAGAGCCCTCTCCAAGCCCCGTTTCTGCGTGGCAGCCACAGGGAGCTTTTGAAACACACCTCCTCTCAGCTAACCGCCCTCCCGCCCCGTGACTCCCATGGCCCTCGAGTGAAGTCCACCTTGTCCATCTGTCACCTGAGGCCCTTCCTGGGCTGTCCCTGCCTGCCCCTCTGGCCTTTTGACTTGTCACTTCCGCTTGCACACCTGGGGCCCCTAAGCAATAGCATTTCCAAAACCCACTTGGGCCTCGTGCACATTCTGTTCCTTCCACCTAAAATGCCCCTCCCTACGTCTGTCAGAATCAGCTCAAGAGTCACCTCCCCCCCAGAAGCCCCCCATGCCTCTAGCCTGAAGAGGCAGCTGCACCCCACTGGAGCTCCCTGTAGCTCCCCAAGCCTCCTGGCTGGTGCTTGTCAACTCAGTGCTGCCCTCATTGGACTGAGACATCTCCAGCGGGACACACAGACTGGCACCGACAGGGACACGGTACGTGTGGAATGAATGGACCAAGGCCAGAGCTGGCCAGAGGCTCTGTCTCCACCTGGACCCCTTCTGCCACCTTCTGACACATGAGGACAAGGGCGTGCAATCTGGCTGGGAGGCGGAACAAGGGGTCTCATCCTGAAACTGCTGTGTTTGCAAAGTGAGGTCACTGTTCGTACTCCGTGCTCACTTGGGATGATTTAGGGGCTGATACAAAAACAGGGAGTAAAGCCTCCCCGGACCCCGAGCCACCGCTTGGTGCCCCGGGGAGCATGCTGAGTGGGGACCCTGCAGGCTGGGCTCACACAGCGGCTCTGACCGCAGAGCCTTCAGCCAGGAGACGCGGCCCCTCTGTCCTGCGCCTGACTTGCCTTCTGAGGGTACGACACCCCCCCTTACAGAATCCGGGGTGTCACAGCCAGTGCCCTTAAGAGATCAGCCCTGAAAATGGCAAAGTTTCAAACCTTTCATTTGTTTTATTTTGCCAAAACAGAACATTAATTTAAAAAAAAAACCCTCTCATCTATCAGCACCAGTTCTTTCTTACCCCCCACTGGTCATTTCAACCTCCTAAAAGTTAAGACAATAAATTCTAAGTTAAGACCATAAATTCTAGGTACGAGGTGGTCCTTATATTAAATCAGTGCCCTTTGGGATGCCCGTTTGCCCCTCGGCCCCGGCCCAGGGACGGCGGCGGTACCGGCTGTGGTCGTGGAGCGGCGGCACCTCTGACCCAGTCGGGCTCCTCGTGTACAGCAGGCGCCGGGGCACAGGCGGCGGTCCCCTGGCCCCCCTGCCAGCACAGCCCAGTCCCCGACCTTACATGGGTCAGAGGCAGCAGCTCTGGACACTGTTCCCGCTCAGTCATCCCTTCCCCGCCCAGGGCAGAATCTGCCAGAGGGCTCACCACCTTTAACCAGCGTGGTCATTCCTCAGTTCTTGCTGCGAATAATCAATTGCCCTGACAGGTGTAGGGGTGTGTGTGTGTTGTGGGGGGCACGCAGAGACAGAGGGGAGATGAGAGGGGTCAGGAGGGGTCTTAGACAAGGGGGTCCTAGAATCTGCTTCTACCCCAACAGGGCCCGGGGGCTCAGGGGGCTGAGGTTCCAGGATGGGCCCAGGGTTGGTGAGGCCCTGGGGCTTACATGGTGTGGGGACCCTCTTTCAGAAAAAGATTTTTTTTTACAAATTTTACAAACTAAGGGGCCCACTGCACACACATTGCCGCCCCCCGCTCCCTGGGGCTGAGGAAGGGGGCTGGGCTGCACAGGAGCCCTTGACAGAGAGACAGGGGGGCCCCCAGGGAGAGGCCCTCTGGATGCTACAGCTGGGAAAGTGCCCGCCCACAAGGATGGATCGGCCACCCTAGCACGGGGGCTGGGCTCCCCACGAAGCTCACGGCCAGCCCGCCGGCCCCCCACCCAGTGTGCTAAGGCGGCAGCAGGGTCAGGGGTACGCTTCCCAGCACGTGGGATGGCTCAGCACGCCCCTCATTCCTGAGAAAGACGGCAAGGAGGCAGCAGCCCTCCCCTGGTGGCGGGATCTCACGTGATTTCTTTTTCCAGTCTTTTTTTGGTGGTAAAATGCACGTAACAAAATCGAACCCCTTCACCATTTTAAGTTCACAGTCCAGTGACACGGTGACAGTGAGTACGTTTGTGCTGTTACGCAACCGTGTCAAGTATTTTTATATTTTCCAATAACTGACAGGTATTATTACTTTTATGATTGGGAAAAAACCTCCTATATCTTATTTATGTACTTATTTCTTAGAGAAGGGGGAAGGGAGGGAGAAAGAGGTAGAGAACCATCAATGTGACAGAGAAACATCAGTTGGCTGCCTTCTGTACATGCCCGGACCAGGGATCGAACCCACAACCCAGGCATGTGCCCTGACCGGGAATTGAACCCTCAACTTTTTGGTTTGTGGGATGATGCGCAACCAACTGAGCCACACTAGCCAGGGCAAACCCCCGTATTTTAAAGGTATCAGGGATAGGAGGCTGTGGGGGCAGGAAGATCCGGGTTCAATTTCTCTGCCTGCCACTCACATGCTCGGTCACCGTGGACTTCTCTGAGCCTCAGTGTCTGCAAGTGTGGCACAGGCTGTTGGGGGATCTGGCTGGGCTGCAGTGACAGCGCCCCTGCCCACAGCGGGCGCTTAGCCAAAGTTACTCCCTCCTCCTCCTGCGAGGACCCCGCAGGGCGCATACGTGAACCCTCCTCATCCTTCCAGGCCCAGACTGACACCACTTGCCCCACGAGGTCTCCCCGATTCCCAGGGCAGGCAGGAGACCCCTCTCCTGGCTCTGACCCCCCTGCCTGGGGTGCCCGGCTGGCTCTACAGTGGGGCTGAGGGCTGCCTGTGACTCATGCTGCCTTCCCTCGGGGCCCGGCAGCCTCAGTACAGCTTTGCTAAATGAAGCCATCTCAGGCAGAAGTGGCCCAAGCAGCCACACTGCCCACGCCCCCTCATACAGCCAGTGGCTTCGTCCTCCCAGGCCAGCGCCCCGAAAGCCAGCAAAGGGGAGCAACGCACGGAGCCGCTCGCCCGATTGGGCAGGTGGTGCCCAGAACTCTATCTTTGCCGAGGGCCTGTTGGGTCTCTGGGGAGCTGGGGGCTGGCACAGGCGAAGGAATTCAGTGCCACCAAGCGTCATGGATGTGCCAGGGGTGCCAGGCCTTGTGCCAGCACCAGGAGCCCAAAGACTAACAGAACGGGGCTTCCCTGCACTCAGACAACTCCCCATACAGTGGGCACCCTTCTTGTGCCACCAGCAGGTTTGAATGGTTTTAGACACACACACACACACACACACACACACACACACACACACACACACAGAGTAGCTCCATCAGACCCTGATATGGCCCTGAAAACCCAGGAAATGAGGGAGTTTGAGCATCCGGAGGCCTCAGCTGGCTTTAGGTGTAGCTGTCACGGACAGTGCCCCTCGCCACCATTCCCAATACAGGATCTTCTGGTCTGGGCACCCAGAAAGTGGCCCCGGGCTTGTGGTAGCAAGACCTGCTAGCGAGGGCGTCTGGGCCACGGCCAGCGGACCGGGAGCCCCAGGCACCTCCTCCCCAGGCAACAGCAGGCCTTCTTTCCCTGGGGAGCTGGCCGTGGCCATGCAAACCCTTCCCCCCAGGTCTGCAGAAGGACCCCACTCAGCCCTCTGCACTAGGGTGTTCTGCCCCCGACCAGGCTGGAGGTCCGGAAGAGGCCTTTATGTTTTTCACTGTGGGGAAGGGACCTTTTCCCGGGTCTCCCAACCCCCACAGGGATCCAGGTGTATGTTGGGGGGGCGCTGTCACAGATTCCTGAAACATCAGAGCTCAAAGAGGCCTCAAGGGGGCTCCTCCCACCTCTCTCCCACCTCTCAGGAAACTGAGGCAGGAGAGAGAAGGTGACGCTCCCACCTCGGAATTTAAATCCTAGTTTCCCGTGAACATTTCTTGGGTGGTTTCCAGCCCAAGGTCACGCTGCGAAGGAGAGGCAGTTTCCGGGAGGACGCCAGGTATCTGGCTCCAGACGCATCGCTCCACACCGTCCCGACTAAGCCTTAAAAACCGGGTTCTCCGTCCTCTCCTCTTTAACGTCCACCGCAGGCGCGGCGTGCACCCCCGCAAAATGTTCCATGCCCTAATCCACCCCCAAAAAAGGCCACCTGAAACCCGGGCTCCGTCTCCACGGTCGCCGGTCCACCCGGGCGGCCGCGCGCAACCCGAGCCGCGAGCTGCAGGGCCGCGGCTTGGAGGTCACGGCGATGTGGGGGAGGGAAGTGCGCGAACTGAGGGCACCCGCATGTAAGGACCCCGGGAGAGGCAGGGGGCGTCCCCGCGAGGGTCGAGACCCCCGCCCTCGGGGCCCAGGAAGGGGGCAGGGGCGGTACCGGCACCCCGCAGGACGGCTCCCCTCGGCCTGTCGCGGCCCTGCCCAGGGTCCGGTGGGGTCGGGGTCCCTCCGGACGCTCCGCCGCCCTTGCCCGCGTCTCCACCCTTCCCCCTCCTGGGCGGGTAACCCAGACGTCCTTACCCAGGACACGACGCGCAGGATGGTGTGCGGCTGCCGGACCAGGGTGTGGGGGTCGAAGGCGCCCCCGGCTTTGCCCGCTCCGTACGCACCCCCTTCCATCGTGTCTGCACCCGCGCGGTGCCCCCCGCTCGGCGCGCGCCGCCGACCCGTGCGCGTGCGCGGCGCCCCCGCCCCGTCCCCTGCTCGTGGGGCCGGCGCGACCGGCGTGGCCCAGCGCTCCCGCGAGGGGGCGTTGTGCGCGGAGGGCGTGGACTGCCGTGGGCGGGCCGCGCGCGCCCTCGTGCGCCGGGCGCGTCTGCTGCAGACCCTGTGGAGGGCGCGCTCATTGCTACCTTGGTGACCTCTTTGGGAAATTGGGGGTTAGGGAAGGAGGGTGTGGGCAGCAGATGCAGGATGTGTCCCCGCCGCCGGACTGTGGGTCTATCTGGCCCCCTGGCCCCTAGCACAGCCCCTCCGAATCTAAGGTTCCGACTGAAATGGTCTTCGTTTTTTTATTAGCTTGTTTCCTGGCGCTGTCTACCTCCAATACAGTGAGGGGCAGGGGCGGCGTTTGTCCTCCTCAGCGGGTGCTCGGCACACAGTAGGTGCCACCGGAAGATTTCGCGAATGAATGAATGAATGAATGAATGAATGAATGAATGAATTACGACTGAATAAGTCTTCTCTCAGAGTCCTCCAAAACACAGCCCTACCCCCGACCCCGAAGACCTTCCCACCTTGCTTTTACCCTGACGTCATGTGGGTCCCTAAGTCTGCACACCCCTCACGCCCACCTAGACGGGCCAGACACTGAACATAGAGGTAGGTAGAAGCTGAGGGAGAGCGATAAACTATTTAGGAGACATCTCCTCAGCCCTTACCAACCCTTTTCTTAATCCAGTAATTAATTATGTAATTGTTCATTTTTTCCTCTGCTAGTCTGTGGGTTCTATCTTGTTCACTTGTTAGCCAAGGCCATGGCACACAGTAGATGCTCAATAAATAGATCCTAGTCCTCCTCACCCCATCACAGGTGAGGCTAGAGCTCCAGGTCTTGTGGAAACTGAGGCTGGATGGCAGAGCGCTCGCTGCAATGAGAAGAACCACCGCGCAGGTCTGGCCTTCTGACGGACCCGCAGAGTCTTCAGGGCGTCTCTCTCAGCCTCTGGTTACCGCCGTTGGTTCCAGGGGTAGGTTGGACTTGGATATCCGCTGAGGCTTTTGCTATCTTGGTCATGACAGGACATCCTGCATTCTGTGGTGACAGAGGAAACATGTGGTGGGCGTGAGGGCACACCTCTTATAGACCTAACAGAAGCCAATGTCCATCTTAGGCTCTGTATTGAGTATTAACTCGGTGGCAGGCCCTGTGCTGGGGGTTTGCATCCACTATTTCATTGTTTCCTGCAACCTTATTTTTAGAATTAATTGTTTAAACTATAAAATAGGAGAAAAAAGTGTGCAAGTGTGATGGGCCAAATCAGTAATATTCAGACAAGTGACTAATATTCATTCATTTATTCATTCAATCCATCAATATTTACCTGAAGCCCACCTTGCACAAGGCTTGGTGCTGGGCATGGGGGCATAAGGATTGGAGAGTCTAGATTCCATCCCTTATCTGCCAGCATTTAAGTTCGATCACACTAGTGAATTGGATCTCAGAAAGGGTGGTGTTTAGGAACCTGAGCTTCAGACTCAGGTCCTGGCTCCCCCCCCCCATCCTCCCACCCCCACCCACGGTCACTGTGAGACCTTGGGCAAATAGCTTCTCCTCTCTGGGCCTGTTTCCTCATCTGAAAAAAACTAGAAATAAGCATAGTAGCTACCTCTGAGGATTATTGTCAGGATTAAATGAGGCAATGCACAAAATGTGCTTAGAGTAGTGCCTATTGCAAAGAATGAGCTTATAACATTATTAGCCTCCCCATCCCAGCTGTACGTACAGCAAGGGTATGTAGGCAATTTGTCAGAAACATGAACTTACAAATTTTGAGTTGGTTCCCAGGCTTCTCCATGATCACTGCAGTTTATAGAAACACCCTCCTCTCCCACCGTCCGTGTGTGTGTTCCGAGCTAGCGGCAAGGCTAAAGGAGGAAGTCAGGCTGTTCTTTGTAGGTCAGCCCTTTGCAAACTTCCAGCTTCCTACCACTCCTCATATTCTGCCTGCCCAGGCCAAGCGGCATCTTGCCTTTGCTTCTCTGCTGCCCCCTTGAGGCTGCTTTGGTATAGAAGGTGTTGGGGTCTGTTTTCTGGGAGTGTGGAGTTGCCTGGGCAGAGGGGAAATGCACTGATGTGTTTGAGTGGATGAGCCACAGAATAATTGCAAACTGACAAATTTGCCTCTGGTGCCTTTCAGGAGAACTGTTTGGCAGCGCGTTGCGGGTGACCAAAGAATGTTCCGACTGACCAAGCAATCCCATTCTTTCCTCAAGGAATGAACACTTGGCGGATTAAGTGAATGCTCAGCTGTAAGCCTAGGTATTGCACACTGGTCTAGACCAGCGATTTTCAACCGGTGTGCTGTGGTTAAAACCGCAATGCCTGACCATGAAGTCCAGTGCACTGACCTCTTTTCTCTTACATTGTCAAGTTAAAAAAAAAAGGCAACAGCCAACGCAACAATAGCCATTGGTGTGAATGAATCAAAAGTGTATCTGTTTTTTGTCAGATTGGCAAAAACTACATTTTCTGGTGCGCCGCCGACTTGTAGTAACTAAGTGCACGTGTGCCGTGAGAAGAAAAAGGCTGAACGTGGCTGATCTAGACACCCGTTCAGTGTACCTGCGACGCCGTGTGTACCAGGCCAGTGAGGGCCCAACAGCAACAGAGCACACGGTTTCTGCACGAAAGGATCTTAGAGTCCAGGACAGGGGTGTCAAACTCATTTTCACCGGGGGCCACACCAGCCTTGCAGTTGCCTTCAAAGGGCCAAATGTAATTTCAGGACTGTATAAATGTAACTAACTACTCCTTAACGAGGGGCAAGGAGCTCAGCGCTGCCACCGGGTGGAAACAAGGTGCTGGGCCGGATAAAACAAGGCGGAGGGCTGAACTCCGCCCCCGGTCTTGTGTTCACCACCTGTGGTCCAGGGGAAGAAACAAACAAGGGCGGCCAATGAAATATGGTCACAAATTCTTTGATCTTCTTCTCTTGAATATAAGCAAGCTTGTGATTGGCTGGTCAGTAAAATGACATGGTGCCATTTTCCTGGTCTAGGCCTTAAGAAAAATACCAGCTTTCACCTTCCATCTCTCGAAACGCTCTCAGCCCTGAGCTGCCACGGAAAAAGTCTGACTAGGTTGAGATCACCAAGACCTCGTGTTCGCATGTACGACGAGAGTCCCAGATGAGCCCAGCCTTCAAGCCATCACCACCACTGCCCTGAACCCTGCAGACAGACCCACACCCCAGCTGAATACACCAAATGACCTCAGCTGATGTTGAGACAGGATAGTAAGCAGCTAGGGAAATTCCCTGGCAAGTGGAACAGGGAAACTGAGACAGACAGCTGAACAAACTGGGTGAGAAATTTACAGCCAGACACAGAAGGTCACCCCCCCCCACCAGAGATAACATCTAGGACTCAGTTGCATTTCAGCCCCAGGCTCAGAAAAGCAGCAAAACCAAGTGGGAGACCCCAGGACCAACTGCAGTGAATAACGACCCCCTGCCGTCACTGCCACTCAGTGGAGACCACGACTCTGAAAAAGCATGCGTGGAAAACTGATGACTATTCTGCGGCAACCCTTCCTCCAGTCCTCCCCTAGGATCCCGCGTGAGAGGGATGAAAGTGCCCAGACAAAGGACCCAGTGAGTGCTCCCCGGAGTCCTAGGATCTACACTTGCAGAAAAGGAATTGAGGCTGAGAAGGGTGAAGGGACCTCCCCCAGGACACACAGTAGTGAATGAGCTGAGACCAGGTCCCCCAGCCCAGCCCCTGGTATGCATGTGGCTTGCACATTGCATACTGCTCACCCTTGCCCCCAGCCCAGTAAAGGCCTAGGGGACAGATCTGATGGCCTTCCATCTCTCACTGACAAAGTAATCCAGGGACAAACTGAAGGCCAGTTCACGCTGGATCATTTATTTTAAGATTTGCACGAAGAGAGACGCGGCATAGATATACAGAAGAATGATGAGAACACAGGTCACCTTGACTTGCTGAGCGAGCGTCTGCTTGGATGGAGACTTAAAGGCCATCTTGCTTGCCCTATCGATCTGGAACCTGGTGCTAATGGGCACCTTAGTGGCCCCAAAGCCGCAGCCCCCTTTTCCCTTGCTGGCATCTTTGTCCCCACCCACGAGGCACAAGATGATGGAGGCTGGCATGAGCCTGCTTAGGGTGGCCGGGTCAGGTCCAGGGAATCGCTGGCTGAAAGGGACAGTGGTAGCTGGAAGGATGGCAGTAACTGCATCCAGGTCTTTGGAGTTCGCCCCAGATAGCCTGGCCCATTCCAGGGGTTGAAGGCCACTGCACCGCGTGGCCTGGGCCACCCACCCCAGGGCCATCCACAGTTTTTCCAGGCAGCGAACCAGGAGAGATACAGTCACCTGCTGGAGCACAGCCCACAGCAACTTCTCCAAGGCCTTGCTGTTTTCATGGAGGAAGCTGGGCAGGCCATAGTAGGTCCACTGGGCCACAGAGAGCAGGACCAGGCTGGCTTCCCACCGCAGGAGCCTCAGGATGCCGCGATGGGTTCTGTGGATCAGGGTGGCGAGCCACTGACGGCTCCAGGCCCACGCGATGATCAGTGGCTGCCACAAGGCCTGTTGGATGGGTACCAGCACCTCCATGCACAGCTTCCGGGTCAGGATGAGGGCGAGCCCACCACCCAGCTGCAGGCTGCTGCACCACAGGATGGAGAGGCCCAGCATATAGACCGAGAGGCTGTGAGAGGCCATATTTGCCATGGTGGCCTGCAGCCCCAGCAGGGGCACATAGAATTTCACCAAGCCGGGGCTGAGCAGGAGCAGGAGCAGGAGCCGCCAGGCGCCCCTGGCCAGCCAGCTCCCATTCTGAGGGGCATCTCTCCAGCAGCTGGTGGTGGAGGAGCAGGGGGTGGGGTCTTTCATGACCCAGAAGCTCTGTGCCCAGGCTCCTGCCCCAGGTACATGGGACTGTTCTTATGCCACAAGGTCATATTATCTGACCCGCTGGCCCAAATGCCCTGTCCTATCATCTGAGTCAGGGGATTTTGCAACAATCAATGACAGCACAGAAGCTCACAATGTGAGCTCATGTCAAAGAGGGGGCCATTATTGCTTCAACAGGCAAGAGAGGCAGCCTTTGAAAGTGAAACTGTGGTGTTGTAGCTGGGGCCTACTGTGTCCATGCCCTCGTCTGACCGGTGTGGACCAGAGCTTCCTCTGTGCCAGGACCTGCGCTGGGGCTGAGCACGTGGGAGGGGACACAGTCTCCACCCACAGGAAGCTTCCACTCCACAAGGGAGGTCAACGTGGAAACACCCTCGGGGTGAAAGCCGCCTCACTCAGCTCCTCTCTTGCCCCGGCCTCCCTGTTCTGCTCCTCCTCACGTCCTCCTAACCTTCACCGTGGTTAGACTGCACCTTGGGTTTTACCTGGCCGCAGAGAACATCTGACCTTCGGGTATTTGAGCAAAACCCTGGACCCTTTTCTGCTTTTGTAAACACAATCTATCCATTTCTTTCCAGACTCTGGTTTTTATCTTTGGATTACACTGGCAGTCCAGGATCAGGTAACCCAAGCCCCTTGTGTTTTGGCCCCTTGTAAACAGCTCACACAGATCGGATCGGCGAGGCGCCAGGAGTTCACCGGTCTGCGCCGAGAGTGCATGGCCACCGCAGGCTCACTGAGGGCTGACGTTCCGGGCCTTGCGGGCGGCATTCCACTCTGGCCCTTTAAGGAGAACCTCGTTTCCCCAGAGAAGTTTGTTTCAGGTCTTATTTCAGGCACAGTGAAGTCCTCGCCCCTGGTTTGTGTTTATCGTGTGGATATAACAAATCATGTGACTAGTCATACTCATCTTTTTCACCTGGGCTCACAGAGGCTGGGAACCACGTGGGACAACTATTCCCGCCTAATCCGAGTCCCCCATTGTGGGTCTGGGTGTGATTCCTCTCTGGCTTCATCTCATTTCCCTTCCCTCACTTCCTTCCTTTTTTCGTGATATGTAGCCTTAGACACTCACTGCGTTGGAGAGATACAGCTAGCCTCATAAATGAATCCAAACCCACACATATAAATTAACCTCTTCTTTCTAAAAGTAACTCTACCCACCCAATATTCCAAAATGGCTATCCTGATCAGGCCCTATTGCTTCCTCTCTGCACCCCCAGCCCCAGCAACTCACACAAACTCATAGTTTTCAGCTTCTGTGCACCCTAAATATCTCCTGATTCTGCTTCTTAACGTCCACCTTCAGTGCCCCTTTTCAGGTCACCCCCCCCCATGATGGCTCCCATGGGATAATGAAAGCCCTCCTGCTTTATTGCCACTTCCTAGCTGGCCTCTCCCAATTCAGGGGGCCCCTTAGTGTCATTCTTAGGCAGAGCAGGCTTAGTGTACATTTGCTGAATGAATAAATCCCTTATTTGACAGATGGGGAAACTGAGGCCATCCTTTCTCATGATGGCAGAGAGGGAACTGCTTTCGGGCATAGTTTGTCCAGGGCCTCCAGTGACAGTTTGTTTAATCTTTTCTAACCCTTGTTGCAATGGTAAATAGTCTTATTTGGCCTGTGATGGCGGTCATCTTGATCCCCTTTGTAGTCCTGCAGCCTGGTGCCCAGCAGACTCAGTAAGAACTTCTTGTTGAGTGAGAGTGACTTAGGACCCAGACTTCCTTTCCTAGTGAGGGAGCTACTGCACTTCAAGCCCAATGTCCTGAATAAGCCAATCTAGAGTCAGTCAGACCTGAGCTCTGTCCTTCATGAATTGAGTGATTTTTGTCAAATTATTTCTTCTTGGCCTAAAGCTTAGTTTTCTTGCCAAGAGGGGACAATATGGGTCATAATCCCTTTCCACCATTCTGATGTAAAAAAAAAAACTCCTGAAGTCATTCGCTGACAAAAACCAAGTTGACCTGATTTTTTTAGACAGCTAAGTCAGCCTTAAACTGATTGACGGGAGGCTATTTATATTTATCCCACTTCATGTAAATATTCATGTTTCTTTATAGAATTAATTAGTGTATTTCAGCAAAGAGTTTGGGGAGGATTACATAATATACAGTATGTTCGCCATATTGCACGGTGTTATCTAAAACAGGAGAAGTGCTGAATTTGGAAACACATCTGGTCCCAAAGATTTCCAATAAGGGACTGAGGACCTGTCAGCGCTGCCGCTCAGGGGTGGTGCGAGTGTCAGAGAATGTTTTTTAACAACGGTGTGAGCGAAGGCCTGGCCCAGAATCCAAGAGCACGACCGGGTGCAATGGAGGTGGAAAGTGGTAGGAAGGGGAGAGTCGGCGCTGGCTCTCGGCAAAGAGACAAGTTAGGGAAGCAGCCTCAGGAGTTAATGCTTTATCCTCCTGCGGGCGTGGGGATGGGGGCTTGGGAAGTAACAAGATGAAATCTGATTCTTAGAAAGGTTTGGAGGGTGTAGCCTGAGGACTGGGAGAGCAGTTAGAAGCCTCCCGCGGTCCCGCGCAGACATCAGAGAGGGTCCTTCCTGCACAGGCTCTGGAAGGCAGGGGAGACCAGGTCTGTGCGGCTGGGCAGCTGGACTCCCGATCCCGGGTCGCGAGGCACGTTTGCCGCCTCAGAGACCGTCAGAACCAAACCACTGCAGCTGGACAGTGGGCGGAATGGCAAGATGGGGTTTGAAGGAGGGGTGCCCGAAATCAGGACACATTAAAGGCAAGCTCGGGTCGTGGAGGCGGCTCTAGGTTGGGAGCCAGAAATTCAGGGGTTCAGCCTTTTCTCTCGAACTTGGAGTGGGTGAGAGCCGTGCAAATGGTTCCAGCTCGACGTGCCTGCAAAATGGCGACCACGCTGATCTGCTATGTGGGACAGACACGGGTAGCACGTGCGCAATTGCTTTGGACAGAAGCCCATGGCTGGGTTATTCAATTCCAGAGGTGACTGTATTTCCTATGCAAAGAAGCGACGCAGCCATCTTCAGCGCACCGGCGTGTTTCACAGAACCCGCCGCCGCCCGCCGCCGTAGGTTTATTGCACTGCGGCCCTTCGCCAGCATCCCCGAGGCTTTTCGCTACATTTGAACGCAGCCGCTAGCAGCGGGGGCTCTCACTCCTGCCTGCGAAACACCCGTCCAGCTGGCAACGAACGCTGAGCGAGGACGAGCGTGCGCGGAAACGGCAACCGATACCGTCCTCCGACCCGACGTCCGCCGCGGGTGCGCGCTCGCACGCCGGAAGGGGCGGGGCCAGGCCGGGCTTTATATATTGCGCGTTGCACGCCGCCCGATCTCTACCGGTGGCGTTTGGCGGCAGGATGGTACGTAGTGTAAAAGCGCCTTCCTCCTTCTCTCTGGTGGTGGCGTGGCTGAGTCCGCGGCGTATCGCCGCCATCTCGGCTCGCCCAGCGACGGGGGCTTGCTCTGCGATCACAGGGGACTCAGCGCGATCCGCAGTCAGGCCTATTTTCGGGAAACGCCCGAGGCCTGTTACTGGCCTTGGGCCTACCCGCCGGCCCGCAAAAAGGCCTTGCGGCGGGAGCTGGGCCCGGGTGTCGGGCCTGACAGTTTTCAAGCCACGGATTATTTCTGGGTCTCGACCTCATCATTTTAGGGCTAGTCGAGATTGGAGTCCATGAGCACTTGGGCCCGCAGGACCCGGAGTGGGGGCGCTAACCTGGGAGGTGCAGAAATCAAAGGAGTAGGCGGGAGGGGAGACTTTCAGCGGGGGTCGTGGAGTGCTCGTGCCGAATCCTCCGGAACGGTGTGGGCAGGACAACTCCTCGGGCCTCTAGAATTCCCAGAAGCCGCAGATGATGAACTTATTGACGGGCGGACAGAGACTCTGTGCTGATTGTCATGTTCTGATTGGGCTCTGTTGAGTTCTAGTGGTCTGTGTACCGTTGTAGCCAGGGGAGCCTTTGGTCGCCGCCGGCTACCCAGCCATTTGTCCCAACAGTCCCTTTTGTGGTCACTCGTTCTGACTCAGTCACAAAGGCACTTGTTAAGCTATTTTAAAATCGGGGTTAGGTTGCTGATTTAGGGAAAAAGTGGGTGGTTCATCTTGTTAGATTAAAAGAGGAGCACGTGACGTGAAGTTTGGGCCAACTGAGTTGAATGCGGCCCCAGGACGTGTGACCCTGCCTGAAGCAAACCCAGTTGGCCGTTTACCTGGGGTTGCTGGGTCTCTGGCTTGGGTCAGCATTGCTGAGCTCCTGGAAGGACCATCGGGGCAGCTGGGAATCAGGAAGTGAGGTACAGGCGCAAGTACTAACCTGGGCGACCCTCTCCTAGTCTCACAGGAAGTTCTCCGCTCCCAGGCACGGGTCCCTGGGCTTCTTGCCTCGGAAGCGCAGCAGCCGGCACCGCGGAAAGGTGAAGAGCTTCCCCAAGGATGACTCCTCCAAGCCCGTCCACCTCACGGCCTTCCTGGGCTACAAGGCTGGCATGACCCACATCGTGCGCGAGGTCGACAGGCCAGGATCCAGTACGTACATGCTGTGTCCCCCAAGCCGGTGGGTGGTGAGGATTAGAGAGGGTGGGGACGGACTAGGTGGGGCCAGGATGTCAGAGGGCAGACCTGAGACCAACAGCATTTCGACAGCAGGATGGAGATTAGTATGAGGATTGGTTGCAAATGGCTGGCGCTGCCATTCGTAGGTGGAGGGATGCGTTGAAGTGAAGGAGTGTGATGCGGGTGAATTTGCCAAGAGCCACAGTGCGGGAAGTACCTTGACCTAAAAGGCTTGAATGATGCCCATGTCCCTGGGTTGTGAGGTTCGAAGTAGAAAAGCCACCAAGCGGGAGGACACCGCACTGGTTACTTCAGGTGGTTAGTACCTACCCAAGTGCAGAGCTGCTATCACGCTCCATTAGGCCTCTTTAGTACTCAGGTATTACCTGGGTAATGGGGCATCTGTTTACTCCGGAGATCTCAGTGATAGACAAGAACTGGAGTTAGGCTGTTAATTTGCTTTACAAGGGTCCTGTATTTTTTGAGTTAAAAATGTCAGCGTGTGCAGACAAGTGTGTAGTAAGGGCAGCCCGCAGGAGTCCAGGCTGCTGGCTTGCACCGCGCCTCGGTGACCTGCCCTTTTACCTGAAGCAGGTTGCCCTCTTGGCCTGCACGAGCACCTCACATTCGTGCAAAACACCCCTGGTTGGGGATCCTGGTTAGCCACTTGAGTCCGACTCCAGGCGTTCTTTGCAGAGGTAAACAAGAAGGAAGTTGTGGAGGCTGTGACCATTGTGGAGACGCCACCCATGGTGATCGTGGGTATCGTGGGCTACGTGGAGACCCCTCGAGGCCTCCGCACTTTCAAAACCGTCTTTGCCGAGCACATCAGTGATGAATGCAAGAGGCGCTTCTATAAGAACTGGTAAGGGGGGGGCGCCGTGCGCACCCTGCCTGGGTCGGGCTGGAGAGGCTCTCCTGTGTGGGGTTCTCGGCTCCAGCAGGGGGGAGCTGCTCTGGTGGTGGGTCAGTTGCCTCTGGAGCAGAACAGTTCCTGGGGGTGGAGCTTGAGCGCCCATGGTTAACTGATCTGGGAGCAGGACCTGAGACCTCCTTTCGGGTTCAGCTTAGTGGGTGCTGGCCGAGGGCTCAGTTTTCAGGATTTTCTTGGCTGCTGGGAAGTATTGAGAGTCCAGTTAGAAACCAAGAGATTAGCAGTGTTAACTCCCCCAGTCTTCCTGCCTGGGCGGTGGCTAGACCAGAATAAGAAATAGCGTGTGTTCAAACGTGTGTGACGTACATTAACCTGTGGACCTCTGCTCAGCTCCGCTCGGCTTTGCCCGATGAGCTCCGTCCAGGCTCCGCTTGCCGGTGGAAAAGGCTCCTTAGAAGCCGGCAATGAGCCCCATCCCCACGTGGTGCCCGTGTGCCTTCCTCTCGCCCCCTGGGTGATGAAGGCCTGCACCCGGCTCCCCTCCCCAACTCTGCTCTGCTCCTGAAGGCATAAATCTAAGAAGAAGGCCTTCACCAAGTACTGCAAGAAGTGGCAGGATGACGATGGCAAGAAGCAGCTGGAGAAGGACTTCAACAGCATGAAGAAGTACTGCCAGGTCATCCGTGTCATCGCCCACACCCAGGTGAGCACTTGCTGGTGTGCCAGGAACTTGGCTTCCCTGCTGCTTCCTGTCATGGAGGTGACTTTGATCGAATGGGGCTTTGAATGGCAGATGCCATCGACTTGGAAGTGTCACTTATTTTCTGAGTCAGCCTCAGTTCCGACTGATTCTATGCCAAGCCTCGGATTTTAGGGGGTCGGCTAGACTGGTTCAGATTCCCTAGACTTAGTCCCTTGTGGAGGAGATAGGCCGGTGAGCATCCTGGGAGTTGTGTGAAGTTACACAGCGAACAGTCCAGACGCAGTCTGCCCTCGACACTTGGGTTCCTGGGGCCAGGCCAAGGCCCCTTGGGCAGCAGTCTGAGCAAGGCCTCCAGTGCCCCCACTTGCGGGTTGGTCTTTCACTTGCCAGCAGAGGGCACTGCGTCCCTATTGGCTCTTCATTAAGGAGTCCATACCCTGTTTTAAGGGAAATGGGTTGAAGGAATTGGTGACTCACAATGAACACTGTCAGGTGCCTGGCTGGAAACCGTGTGCACTTCACACCTGGCCCACGGAGCCCTCAGCTGGCTTGGGCAGAGGGGGTGCTCCTTTGCGGTCTAGGCAAACACTGTTCTGGCCGTACACCCTGATTCCTAAGTGCTCGTGGCCTTGTGCAGTTGGCCAGTTGGCGCTGGCTGCGTTACCCCCGATTTATAGCGGCCCACCACTGAAGAAAGTTCTGTGGAGAACACTGGGCACCTTGCAACTGGAAGCTTTAGGCTTGAACTTAGTTCCTCTTCTAACTCTTGTAGTTGCCACTGTTGGCTGCAGAGCCGTCCTGCTTTCCAAAGTGTGCGTCTTGTGGGCAGCTCATAGAGCACAGTAGGATGCCGAGGTGAATGAGGGCGGTACCCAGAGGCACTGGCCAAAGGACAGTGATCCGGGCGTTTGACTAGTTGGTGTCGGGATCTGGCTAAGTTGAGCTGTCGTGGTGCGGACCCTGTGCGTCTGGTCAGGGTTGGCTCCTCAGAGCTGGAAGGGGAACTGCACCCAGGGGGGAGTCAGGACACGGGAAGGCGGTTTCCTCCGTGGGAGAAGAGCCTGGAGCTTGGAGCTAAGCTGCGTCCGTTTCCTCCTAGATGCGCCTGCTTCCTCTGCGCCAGAAGAAGGCCCACCTCATGGAGATCCAGGTGAACGGAGGCACAGTGGCCGAGAAACTGGACTGGGCGCGTGAGAGGCTGGAGCAGCAGGTCCCCGTGAGCCAGGTGTTTGGGCAGGACGAGATGATCGATGTCATCGGGGTGACCAAGGGCAAAGGCTACAAAGGTGAGTTTTGCAGTGGCCCAGACCACTGAGTTCCGACTCTGGGGAGCAGGGCTCTCCGACCGGCCGTTCGGTGATGAGGCTCTGGAATGCGCGCTGGGCACAGCGCCCGAGTCAGACTGCGGAAACCTTCCTTGCTGCCTTCCTTCTGAGAACGGCCGTGTGGTTGGGGGCCAGGACCTGGGATGTGACCTCTGGGTGAGGGCTACTTCTCCAAGGCCTGGCCTTTGTACGTTTAGAACGGAAGATTTCACGTCTAGATGGGTGTTCAACCTGGGGTGATGTGGCCATTAGGGGTGATGTGCAGACTGAGCCCACCTCTGTCCGTGGGGCTTCCCAGCCATTGGAACTCAAGTGGGCCTTCCCAGCAGGAAGGGGCCAATGGCACCGGTGCTGGGCACCCCAGTAATAGCATGTGTCTATTTCAGGGGTCACCAGCCGCTGGCACACCAAGAAACTGCCCCGCAAGACCCACCGAGGGCTGCGCAAGGTGGCCTGTATCGGGGCGTGGCATCCTGCCCGGGTGGCCTTCTCCGTGGCCCGGGCTGGGCAGAAGGGCTACCACCACCGCACTGAGATCAATAAGAAGGTGAGGTGCTTGGGGGAGGGGCCGTGGAGGTTTGCTCTGGGGGGCGGGGAGGCAACCCTGTACCTGGGGTTGAGGGGTTCCGGTTTGTGTCACACCGCTCCTGGAGGTGAGCTTCTGTGCGTCTCCGGGATTTAGCTGCTGGTGTGATGGGCATAGCCCTGGCTCTTAGGTGGCAGGGTTGGTGAGGTGCAGTCCTCAAAGGTGGCTCTGGTGCCCCCAGCCCTTGGCGTGACCAGCATTGAGAGCTTGTCCTTTCTTGCCATGAGGTGTTGGAGAGGCTTCCATCCACTGTCTCCGGGAGCAGTGTCTTGTTTAGAACCAGCCACCTTTTCTACGTCTTTTGAGCTTGGGGCTGAGGTCAGAGCTGCTTTCCCAGAGTCCTTTGCAGGCTAGCCCACTGCGTAGTGGGGTTACTTGTCCCTGGTGGCAGTCTTGCTGTCCCGTTCTGTGTAGGGGAGGAGCGTGTGTGAGTCTCCTGCCCTGTTTCCTCTTCCCCTAGTGTTTACACTTGTTTCCTTATTCAGATCTACAAGATCGGCCAGGGCTACCTCATCAAGGACGGCAAACTGATCAAGAACAACGCCTCCACCGATTACGACCTGTCTGACAAGAGCATCAACCCTCTGGTGAGTGATGGGGGCTGATCTCTCAGAGCCTCTGTTTTTGGTCATTTGACTGGTCTGTGCACAGCAGCCAGCTCTCTGCGTCCTGTAGTGGCCTGTCATCCCCCCGCTAGTTGGGGTCGGCTGAGGAGAGGTGACGAGGGTCTGGAGTGCATGCTTGGCACAGTGCTGGAGTCACACTGCAGAAAGTTCCCGCTGCTTTCCCTCTGAGAACAGCCCTGTGGTCGGGTGGCTGTGGACCCCCGAACCGGAAGGGGTTCTGTGTGTCTGGTGTGTTTCTAGCCCCATGCCTGAGCTGCGCTGACCTGACCGCCTTGCTTTTCCCAGGGTGGCTTTGTCCACTACGGCGAAGTGACCAATGACTTCGTCATGCTGAAAGGCTGTGTGGTGGGAACCAAGAAGCGAGTGCTCACACTCCGCAAGGTGAGACAAGGCCAAGGGTGGCGTTGCACCCGGGACCTGTGGGGGAGGGGCAAGGTGTTTATTGGCACAGGGAACAGGTCCACAGACAGGCCGAGCTTTGTGAGGGAGGGGAGTTCAAAGGAAAAGGGGGCTTGCTGCTCCTTCAGCGTGGTCTTTGAAGTTCTGGGAGGAGGAAATTCCAGTCTGGCTGGCCGTTTGTTTCTGTTCTCACGTGTGGAGGCCAGTTCCTTGGGCACAGCCCCGCCAAATGACAAGAGCTGATGCCCAGCCCTCTGGCCTGTGGGATGAGAGGGGGGTGCGGAGAAAACCTGCTCCTCAGAACCCGCCTCCTCTCCTCTCGGCCCGCAGTCCCTGCTGGTGCAGACCAAACGGCGGGCCCTGGAGAAGATCGACCTGAAGTTCATCGACACCACCTCCAAGTTTGGCCACGGCCGCTTCCAGACGATGGAGGAGAAGAAAGCGTTCATGGTGAG